>JAMZAV010003279.1:0-115373 GCA_024449915.1 Sweltsa coloradensis
AATTTTTCCCGGGGGGGGACCGGGGGGGGTGGGTGAACTACGATGTACAGTGCGCGGATCCCCCCCACACGACCCCCCGACGCCGGGGCAACGGTGACGCCCCGCCTAGGCCGCGAGGTGTGCTCGACGAGGGAGGTACTTGCTGACCTCGACCCCGCGTCGACCCGTTCACCCCGCGCGTCGGGACGTTTCAGGGTCTGCGGGTCCAGGGGACGGGACGACCTTGGCCGGGTTCACTGGTGGGAGAAAAGACCTGGGGGCCGGTCCAGTGGGACGCGCACAGCGACGGGCCAAAATCGGTGAGTACGTTTCATAAAAATTACGCACATGTTAAAATTTTAAAAAAAAAGAGTGGATTTTACTTGAGATTTTTTTAAATTTGCAACTATGTAGATGATTTTCAAAACACCAGGCCCTCTATATCCCGTGCGCAAAGCATTAGGGGAAAAAGGGATAACGCAAAAGCCATGTTTGGGCCGGGGGGCGTCTGCACGATGGGGGGGGGACGCAGTGCCCCACACACTCGAGCAAGGCATGTAGGTGTATCCCCTTTTCCCCCCGTAATTTTTTGCAACGGAGCGCGCATGCGCATTTAATTCTGAAAAGGTCTATTGTTTTTTTACAGTGAAGCTTGAGCGAATGAATTGTGAAAAATTTTATCTTGTAAAATTACGGAGAGACTATCAAAAAAATACAAATTGAAAATTTTGGGGCCCCAGTTTTTGAAATGGGGGAAAAAAACAGTTTTCCAAAAATAGCGGTTTTAAAGATGAGAAGGCTTTAAGGGAACTAAAAATAATAAAATTTTTCCTTTGTACAAAAATAAATATTTCTAAGAAAGTTTTATTCTTAATTTTGGGGCCTCGGTCCCAGGGGAAACATTTATAAATTGTAAGGTTAGAAGAAGATGTGTAAAGGAAGGTTTTTGGTTCTAAATTTTAGCACTGGTGAAGAAATGTGGGGTCTAATCAAGTCCTTTTCAATTTCAATTAAACTTTTAAATTAAAAGTTCTTATTCAAAAAGATCGAAAAGGTTCTAACCGCCGGAAAAACGTTAATTTAAATTTTTTTAAATATATTAAAAAAAAAGGGTTTAACTGGTAAAAGCAAAGTGGCCCATACTTTAGTATTTTCCTTGGTTCGCAATTTTGTCACTAGATAATGAAAACGAGACAGAGTCCGCGCGGCATGACTGGAGAGAAAAGACATTTCAAAAAAGTGATTTGAAGTAGCAACGCGCTTATTCCCAAAGGAAACTAACCTTGCCAGAACATGGGAAATGAAGGGGTGCAGGCAGGGTAGGCCACGACAAATAAACAAGCATCCCCCTTTTTTGTGCACAGCCGGACATAAAAAAGATATTGCAATTAAGGCTTTCCCCGCCCGTAGGGCAAGTTTTTTACTTGAACGCGCTGCCGTCGACTTTTTTCCCCTGTTGTGCTATCTTGACGACTTATTTAAAATTTTCAGTTCAGAGTAGTTTTAGGGTGCATGGAAAATGCCCCTAGGCGTGCCTCTGCGCTAATTTGGGCGTGACGGTTCGTAGGGCTGGGGACCTATCTTTTGCGCGCATTTGAACCCCAGGGCGCATCCCATTGAAAGAATGACACACAATGGTTTTTCAAAAACGATTAGCGAAGGCCCCCGCTACAAAAGCCGTTAAACCCCAAAAGTCGTCCAAAAAATTTTCTACTGATCGGGGGAATTTCCCAAACACTGGAACGTCGGCAGGGTTGTGTGAGATCAGTTGCACTAGAGTTCAAAATTTTTTTATAATAACCAGCCCCAGAGGCGCAACATTCTGCGAAATTGTCTTTACAATTGCCGTTCGACAAATTTATTGCATAAAGGATTGAGGTTTTAGTAGGGAGGGGGAAAAAAAAAACCGATTTTTTTACGCCCGGGGGAACCTTTTCAAAAATCCCGGGGGTTACCCGGGTAAAAACAAAAAAACGAGGGGGGTTTTAAATTTGACCGCTTAAAAACAACTCGTAATAACAGTAAAACCCAAATGCGATTAGGCTTAGTTCTTAAAATTATAAAATTTTAAAAAACCCTTAGCTATTGTTTTTTTACGTTTGGCTCAAAAGAAAAACTCACCGAGATGGGGAACCCAAACAGATCATCGCAGCGCAGCTGTTTTCACATGTCAAGGCCGTAATTTTCCACCCGTAGTATCTCACCGTGCCCCCCTGGGGGGGGGGGGGGGGGGGGGGAGTTTTTTGTTTGTGAGGGGATATAACTACAAGTGATTGTTAATTGATCCTTTTAATGAAGTCCGGTAAAAATTTTTTAAAATAATAACAGGCAGTAGGGCTAACCCTACGGGAATTTTCGGGAACCCATGATCCCAAAGGTTAAATAACTTTTCAAAATCTACATGCGCGACTTTTATTCTCATTAAATTTTATACTTTTTGTGCAAACACGTTTTTTACCCTTCAACATAGAATTTAAACGATAATTGTGGGTGTTTGGGGTGTGCAGGCGTGCTTGAGAAGCGCGCTATCACGGGTCCGCCGATCAATTTGGCGCGCGGGATCGTATTCTCTCGAGCGGTCCCGATGGGAGGGTAGATGCTCACCCGTAAGGGAAGGGGGTTACGCCAATTATTTAAAACAGTTTTTTGCAAGATCAAATAGATAAAGCTCTATTTTTTTTGACACACTTTCCGAGTCTGACAAAATTTGATTTGTGCTTTAGCCCCCGTTGAAGCCGAATACTGTTTTCAGAAATTTTTTGATTTGTTGTTAACAATTGATGTAAATGGCAATTTCTTTTGATGAAACAAAAAAGCGATTTCCATCGTTTCCGTGCAATTACAACCCTTACGTAGCCGACATCTCATTTCCCACCTAATCTAATTAGAAAAAAGAGAGGAAAAGAATAAAAGAATAAAAGTATAAATAAAAAAAACTCTAGAAAAAAAATTTAAAAATTTCGAAAAGGGTTTTGGCATCTGGCACTGATACTTTTTTGAGAAAAACCGAGAAGACATCGTGGTATATCAGGATTTTTTGGGTGCGCTCCAGTACGGGAAAATTGTTTAAACGTTTACTTTTTTTACTCAATACCCAAAATACTTGTCCCTTGTGTTTTAAATAACAAAAACTTTAAAAATTGTTTTCCTTTATATTTGGGCACGGATAAATAGTCGTCTCGATCGCTGAAATGAAAGGAAGGGCAACTGAATTACATAATTTTTAAAAAACGTAAAACGCATTTGTGTGAAAAAAAAAATAGTTTTTTTTTAAATGTACAAACCCAACTTTGGGGGTATTTTTTAATTTAATTTATGCGGCTTATTTTCCATTTTTTTGATTGTGCAAGGGGGGCCTTCAGTCAAGATTGCCGGTGCGTGAGTCAGGTTTGGGGAGCGACGCAAAGCAAAATAATATTTGACTTTCCCCGTCGAAAATCCTATGTATAAGCGTGGGAAAATGTCGAAATATTTGCGTCGATTTTTTTTTTTTTTTTCAAATTAATATTCCAAAAACAAAGACCAATCAACCAAATTCAAATTAAGATATTATTTTTTTGATTTCATTATTTCAGGAGCTGCGTAGATGAAAGGGGGCCTCGGACAGACCCGTCCGACCCGCCGATGACCTTGCCCCTAAGATTTTTCCCCACGCTTATCTCTCCTAATTTTTATACGACTCAACAAAGCATAGAAATCATAGCATCAAGAACTTGAAAAAAGAAACGGGATCGTCCCAAGATCCCAAAGGGCACCCGCTTTCCACATCGTAAAAAATACCGACAAAGCCAAAAGCCCCCCCTCTGTTTTTTTTTCCCCGTCACCCACACATTGTGATAAAATTTTGATTTCGTAAATTTGGTTTCGAAAAAAATTTGGTTTTGATTCCGTTAAAAGGTTTTATTTCTATGCCCGTTAGGGCGCCGCACCCAAGGGCCCCGGTGCGTACAACTCAAGCACCTATACACCGCAGAGTTGGGGTGATTTCGAGGTGTTTTCCCACCGTCAGTAAAGTGATGTGAACTTGAAAACTAAACCCAAACGGGGGATTTAGGTACCCGAAAACATGCCAAATTTTATTGGGGTACGATTTTTTCCCTTTTTGGGGAAAAAAAGGCTTTTAAAAAAAGCTCAAAAACTTTAGGGTGTTTGCTACTGCTACTGCCTACTATGCCTATACTGCAACATTAAAAACGTCGGCCCCCGATTTGACCAAAGGGTGGGACTACAATGTTTTATTTTACTGGACATTAAGTTATAGAAAAATAGCTCTTTTGAAAAAAAAAGTTGAAAAAGTTTTTGGAAAGGTTCCAAATAAAGGTTTAAAAAAAAGCCCTTTAAAAACTTTTGCATCAATAAAAAGTAACCAAGTTTTCTTGACACTTTTTTGACGGTTTAAAAAGAGTTAGGGGGAAAGGCATACTAAACAAAAGGGACATTTAAAAATTTTTTTTCTTGTGTGGGAAAGGGAAAGGTTATTATACCTCAAAAACAAATCAGAAAACCCTCCCTGGCCAGGCCCCGATGTGGAAATTTTTATAATGCAAAAGTGTAGGTTAAAGTTCCATTTGGGATAGGGCTAGTAAAATTTTATACTTACATTACAGTTTTTAAAGCCTACCAACCCTAGCAGCACAACATTGGGCTGATATGAACTTCTCAACTGTTTTTTTTCATAAATTTCAACAACAAATCATTTCATACAACTTGTCTTTCGATTGGCCCCCGTTTTATAACACGCCATCAGAATAAAAATAGAACTTTTTCGAGCTCTTTTTTATACCAAAAACTTTTTAAAGTGTTTGGATTTTTTGAACCCTTTTAAACCCCTATACATCCTAAAATTGGGTAGCCAGCATCGGGGGTCCCTTCCGGGACAATTAGAAGCCATCTTTAAAAAGACATTTCATGTTTAAACAAAGGAGCGATTTGTGGCCAAAAAGTTTTTCAGTTGCCGCCAGGTTTTAAGGTAAGCTACTACCTTTAAAACCAAATGATTACTAAATTCCCCTTTTAAAAACACTTCGTTGTTTCTTTTTTTTAATACCCGCGCACGACCCTGCTGCAAAGCAAAACCATATCAAACAAACCAGTAAAATACTTTTTTGCATTTTAAAAAAGCATAAATTAAAAAACCAAATCGCCCTCTTGAAATGGGCCGGTTTAGTCTTCAATTTGCTACGCTCGCGCCTGTGCGGAGGTATAGGAGACTGCTAATCTAGCCTACTATAGGGTTTTAATATCAATGCTTTCAACTCACAACCCATGACGTTTTTCCACGATACCGTTCAAGAATACCAATTCCTTCGAAAACGAAAACGACTTCGTTTTCAAATTGCGTTTTCAACTCATCTCCCACGAACTCAAGAATTGGGGTCCAGTCCTTATACCGTCGTTATACCATGGTTATACCACCTATACCCAGGATGTACATGAATCCGGGTCTAGATATTTTACATCCTATATTGTTACTGCTAATACCATAGAATTTAAATCAACTTTGATAAAAATTTATATTTTAGCAAATAATTTTGTAATGGAACTTGAAAAAGTAATGAGATCACACACATAACAAAAACTTGTAGAAATACAGCCAAACCTTACACACTCAAAAGGAATGAGATTAAAAAAAGGGCCAAGCTCATCTACCCTTCCACATAAACGTACAGTGTCCCATAACAGCATCCTCGAAAAGCTTGGCAAAATAGAATTTGCATGTTATTACGTTTAAATTAATTAGAAAAAAAGAACTTGGATAAACTATTACGTAAAATTAAAAATCGCAAATTCTATTTTGCCAAGCTTTTCGAGGATGCTGTTATGGGACACTGTACGTTTTATGTGGAAGGGTAGATGAGCTTGGCCCTTTTTTTAGATCTCATTCCTTTTGAGTGTGTAGGTTTGGCTGTATTTCTACAAGTTTTTGTATGTGTGTTAAGGATGTTACTAGCCTGCTAGCTACTGCTAACTGCTAACATCTAATACGTCGGCCCGTGATTCTGACCAGAACGGGTGGGGCTACAATGTTCATATTTTACATGGACATTAAGGTTATAGAAATATAGTCTCTTTTGAAAAAAAAAAGTTGAAAAAGTTTGTTGGAAGGCTCCAAATAAAGGTTTTAAAAGTAAGCCTTAAACACTTGGCATATAATCAACAAGTAACCATAGTTACTTGACACTTGTTGACGGTATAAGCAGAGTTAGGCGGGAAGTGCGATACTAAACAAATGGCGGACATTTAAAATTTTTCTTCTTTGTGTGGAACGAGAAAAGGTGTCATTATACTCTCATAAAACAAATCAGAAACCGTCCCCTGGCCTAGGCCCAGATGTAGAAATTAATTTATAATACAACAGTGTAGGTCTAAAGTTCCTTAGGCTATAGGACTAGATAAATAAATACTTACACTACATGTTTGACAAGCCCTAGGCCCTTTCTTAGCCACCCTAGGCCAGCACAACCTTGTTTTGGACACTTCCCGCACAAATAACTAGTTTTGATTACTACAAGCCTAATGCAGATAAACAATGGTATGATATCCTAGGCTATTCCAAAATTTACGGCAATAATAAGCTTTTTCTTTACTTTTTAATAAACCTCACGCAATCTCCTGTCACTTTTAATAAAAATGTAAAACAAAAGATGGTGAAAATTTTTCAATATTCTTCTGATTATCTGATGATTTTACATGGCTGTGGTCAAGGCCGTCTAGATATATCGCTTCCCTCGTGTGGGTGCAGTGAAATAGGTGTAAAATTACATTAGTTGTGCGTTTGTTGTTACATGGGAAAGTTTTAATAGGATGTGAGTTGCCTAGACTTAACCAGTCCTTATACGTCGTATATACCATGGTTATACCACCTATACCCAGGATGTACATGAATCCGGGCCTAGATATTTTACATCCTATTGTTATTGCTAATACCATAAAAATTAAATCAACTTTGATAAAAATATTATATTTTAACAAATAATTTTGTAATGGAACTTGAAAAAGTAATAAGATCACACACATAACAAAACTTGTAGAAATACAGCCAAACCTTACACACTCAAAAGGATGAGATCTAAAAAAAGGGCCAAGCTCATCTAGCCCTTCCACATTTGCCCATTCTTAATTCATAAACTACAGTGTCCCGTAACAGCATCCTCGAAAAGCTTGGCAAAATAGAATTTGCATGTTTACGTTTAAATTAATTACAAAAAAAGAACTTGGATAAACTACTACGTTTAAATTAATATCGCAAATTCTATTTTGCCAAGCTTTTCGAGGATGCTGTTATGGGACACTGTACGTTTATGAATTAAGAATGCGCAAATGTGGAAGTGTAGATGAGCTTGGCCCTTTTTTTAGATCTCATTTTTGAGTGTGTAAGGTTTGGCTGTATTTCTACAAGTTTTTGTTATGTGTGTTTTGATGTCTTCCCTAATTATAATTGTTTTGAAAGTAACATACATTAAAAAGCCAAAGCGTAATTTGCGGCATATATATGCGACGCGTGCACTAGGTATAATACATGTTTTCGACGTCGAGCATTTTACCTCTACTCAACCCTGGCGGGTGTCAAACTTGCCTTCTATTTACTCTAAACGGATTATTTTAAAATAATAGTGATAGCTTGCTACCTTCTTCTGTAGCGATACCAAAACCTCTCCCACTCTGTCCTCCTTTTATTTGGTCAGTGTATATCGTCTGCGTAGTCATAATATGATTATCATTTTCGTATGTGCCCTCAGTTTAGTATCATGTAACTGTATCATTTACTCTTTTTACTTTATTTAATTAATTATTTGTCTGCTGATCTTCAATTTTTTAGTTTCCCCCTAAAATTAATATTTTTTTATCGTTCCGTGTCTATTCAAGAACATTTCATATAGGCCTAATTATTTACATTTCAGAGCTATAAACCTGAAACCCATGAGGATTTTAGGGTAAGTCAATAATTCACTTACTTGCAGGCTCAAAAAATTTATTCTGGGCATGTTGGATATAATTTTACATGTCCAGACAGAAAACTTACATGCCCATTTAAAAAAAACAATTAAAAATAAGTTATCAGGACATATAGCGGTGTTTTTCTTTCGAATTATATGTGACAATGTCCTTTTGTTCTTCATGCCGCCGACTTGTGGCAGTGGGTGTTCGAGTTATCCCCCCCCCCCACCTTACCACTCAAGATCTTCCAGTAGATTATACTGCATAAATAATTACCATAACAATTCCAATGTTTTTAATCTGCTAGAAGTCAAAGCTAGGTGATAACTGAAATTAAACACATGGGAATAGAGATACTGCAGAGACTCCCTTTCCTTATCTTGTTTACTAGTCAGCATTCGGGCTCCAGCCCCCCCCCCCTCCCCCCCCCCTTCCCCCGCCCCGCGCAACGCATCGTGACCTGACTAGACTGTGACAAGATAATATAAACCAGATGCACGCCTATCTGTTACTGGACAAGTGGACTTATCTTTTTCCACAGGCTTATCTTGCGACGAGAGCTAAGCGTGGGCGACAGTGAGAGATTTTCCCACATGCCCGGACGGGCATGTGGGATAAAATCTACGTCCCGACTTTCTTTCTAGTCGAGATCGGCTTTTAGTCAATTCAAATACAGGCAGTGTTTTATCAAAATCCCTTCTCCCAATATTGATAAATGTTTTATTATGTCACGTGTCAACTTACAAGCAAGTAGTGTAAACTGGAAAAGTTCGTGTAAATGCGGAATAGAGGGGTGAGGGGTGCTTGACTGGCATGCCCAATTGTCCAACGTACACTTTGTTTTAATAGACAATGCTCACTGTTTCAATTAGGGAGCTCATTTGGTCATCAAATACAGTTGTCTATATAGATAGGTGACGAAAGTGAGACGTTCCGGTTCCCCCAAGAGTTTCGTTTATTGGTCTGACCTATATTTCATTCAATAAATAATAACATTGTTACTACTTAGGCCTACTACACGTTTTCAAATGTGAATTGACTCATCACAGAAAAATACGAAAGCACGTCAGTCTGTGACTGCTAGGCGCGTAGAACTCCTTTTCGAGTGGGGGGGGACAACAATCTGCTGCCAAGCACGGGGGTTTGGGGGGCGGAGCCCCCCAACTACAGCGCCGCAGGCGAAAATTTTTGAAAATGAGGTTTTTTAGAGTGTGTTTTGGTGCGTTCTAGAAAAAAATCGTGGGCTGAATGCAATACCAAATAAATGTATTTTTTTGTACAGTAAAAACTATAAAACTATAATAAATTGGAATAGTTAAGAGATAGACCATGCATGCTACAACCATTGAATATGCATAGGCTTATCATTGATCACGTCGAACAATAATAGGATTGACGAAATTTTTGGTCATTACTATAAGGAGGTATAAGGTAAGGGAAAGAGAAGTGGAGAATACACTGCAGACGTGCCAAAACAAGTCATTATCAGTAAGTATAGGCCCTAATGGATTAAAAAAATCACTTTTATTGAAATTCGTTATTCAGAATTTGTTTCGGCGAGACTGAATTTCTAAGATTCTGAAGTGGGGGGGTCATGGTAAAAGTGGGGGGGAAACTCCCCCCATTCCCCCCCCCTTCCTACGCGCCTGGTGACTGCGGCGTACTTCACAAGGCTATATGACCTGCAACACGATATCCCTGCTTGCGACGGCTGAGCTGTCCAGCGTTTGTGTTTTGTTTGTGTGTGAGAGGTCGTAGTACAATGTAGCTCCGCTCCGCTCTCGAGTCGCGAGGAGCAGCACTGGTCTGGCCGTGTTCCGAGCTCGCCGAGAGAATTTTTCGACCAAAACGGGAGCTTTTGCAATACCTCGGAAATTACCATTACTTGTTGAAAAAGTTCTTAACCGATTTTAAAGTGCGATAGCTCATTGGAAAGTGCAGTTTTTGCCACAATGTCTTATGCACAGCACTTATAAGAAATATGGCTTTTGGTAGAAATGACAGAATTTTAAATCTGACAAAAATTATAGACAATACGTAGCGGTACGCGAGAAAATTCACAGTTTAAATCTATTGTAAAATTTACAATCGGCCAACTATAAGACCCATCATGAAACTTCATTCTAAGGCACACTAAATTGTGTCCGTTTGAACCAGTAGTTTTTTTATTGAAACAGTAGAAACATGGAGTACTTTAAATACGGACCCTTCAATTTTATTTAAAAATTCAAAATTGACTTTTGTCCCCTATCCCACTTATAAACATAATTACGACGAATAAATACTTTTGGGGACTTGCACCCAGCGTCTGGAAAGCCTTAAGCATATTAAACATATTGAAAATTTACACTCAAAATTTACATGCATTCCTTAGAAACGACGTCGATGTGTTTAACCTGTTTAAACCCTCATCTAAGAATTTGGATGTTACAACTAGAACACAGCGACATCTCGGGGCTGCTGCATGGTTTAACGGAGAGGACTCCGAGCGATTGCTCGGCAATATTCAAAACACGACAGAGCATTACAAACGCGCCTAGGTCTTGGCGGAGCGTCGAGAAACGATTGCAATTATCAAATGCCCCTAAGGCCTAAAAAAGTAAATGACAAACATTGATTTTCGTACCCATTTTCTGGGTTTGGTTGGTCGGGAAACACTCCCGTAGTGTAATTTTATTATTCCAAATTCAGAATTAAAAAGTCCGCCCCAACGGAACCTTCCGTTTTTTTTTCGACTTGTGAAACTTTTATAATGATAAGGTTTCTCTTTGATGTCGATCGCATCAACATTATTAAAGGATTTAGGAAACGTGCATTTGGTCGCGTTTTTCATAAGGCGTCCCCGGCGCCTTTACTCGCGTCTTGAGCGCTTCTCTAATATTAAAGCGCGGGTTTTTAAAGAATCGTAAAACCCATCACGTAGTTTTATAACGAAAAAGGGTAATACCTTCTATTCCCACAGATGTAAAATTTTACATTTACTCTTTCCTGCGCTTTTATTGTGAAAAGCTGGCGAGTCATAACCAAATTTTTAAAAAAGCCTATGTTTAATGAATTGACCATGGTCTTCTAGATAACGAAGCCATTCAACCCGCGCGGCCGTTTAACCCGTCTGGTAAAACATTGTTCATTAATATTTATCTTTTAAAACCATTTTGTTGCTGTTTTTTAAAAATGAAACACGTAAATGGTTGTAATGAAAAGGTATGACTTTCCCATTTTTCCCACATTATTTAAATAAACTTCAGTCACTTTTTTTGCCTAAAATTATTTTAAAACAATGAAAATTATATTTAATGCAATTAAAACTGGTCCTGAAATAAGGTAAAATTTAGGGTTTACTAAAAAACGTTGCGATCTTCCCATTTATTGTGAGTTAGTCTTGTTGTGGAATAATGGTAAAATTCTGCTTTTCACATAGTGTAACCTGCCGCTAGCTAAGCCCGGGGTGTGTAAATGGGCATAGAATCAATAAACCCCTGAATTATTTGTATTTCTAATATTTGGGATTATAATGTTTAAATATAAACTTGTTTGAACTTGGGGCCTCGCCGCAGGCAGGACATCTACTTCAACCAAGCTTGTGCACGGCCGGCTACCGCCCGGGCCCCCGGCGACGAGGTGGCGTGCGAGCATTGCAAACCACGTACGGGTGCCGCCCTGTGCGGGGTTTCCTCGCCATCCCCCAGATCCGTCCTCGGGTGGTCTGCTCACGCGAGAGTTTGGAGCTTCTTGCGCGCACCCAAAGCGTTGGGATCCACGCCGGGGCGAGCGTTCGACTTCAGGCGCGTAAAGTTCTTGGACCGTGACGCGCCGGTCCTCCCCGTCTACCTGAGGAAACGCCGGCAGCGAACAGCAGACGCTTCCGGGCGTGTTCTGCACTCCGTGAAGCGGGTCTCAGACGCCCGTTCCTGCCTAAGAAGCGTGTGATCCTGCCCGGGACGCCATGCCCGTGCCGACAGGTGCCAGGGATATTCCTGGTACTCGCGGAGATCCCGTGTTCGTTTCACGGCCCCTGGGTTGCGTGCGTCTCGAGATGGAGGTCGTTCACCCGATCGCTGCAGATGGAGTCCGCGAGCTGTCGAACCATTGCGGGGCGAAATCTACACGGGAGGGCCCGATCCACAAAACCCAAAACGGTCCGAGCGGGGAGTGGCCGATCCAGCGCCCAAAGTTCTCGAGTGTCGCCTGGCGCAGTTCAACGTTCCGACCGATACTGGGAGGCGTTCCTCAACCACAACGACGAGTCCAAGGCCACGCCCGACATCCAGAAGGAGGTTGGTTTAGCTAATTATTATTTACTTATTGTTTCAACGATGAATTTAAAAAAGCAGGTGAGGTTAATTAGAACGAGGGAGCGCAGCGACTGAGTCTTACAATTCAAGTCAAATGGCACTTATTCTGTCCTTATGTTTGTGTGTGACTGTGTATGCCTAAAATCAGCCAAATTGCTGAACCTCCTGTGCTGATTTTAAACAGACATCCGGTACGAGTTTACTGAGACTGTAAGCAAAATCAGCAACATCCTTTGCGATTTAGACCGACAGTCAGTAAAAAGTTGAAAAATCTGCTGTAAATGAGTTAGGATTCAATTTATAACAACTGTTTGTTTTGTACTTCAAGAAGTCATTTCTATTGAATCATTTTTGTCAGGCGGTGAAGGGATGCTGTGAACATGGACTTATAATAGTAACTGGCTTTTTCTGGACCTGAAACATTATGGGGTGGTGCGTCTGAGTTTCTCTTTTCCTGTTTAGGCCTAACCTTATAGCAACAATAAAATTGGCGGCCATTTTTGCACTTCAAAATGTAAATAATTGTGAAAACAGGCAAAATGGCGACAATGTTTGACAATTTTTTTGTTTTCGGGGCTAGTTTCACAGTAAAACCAATTAACCAAGAGATGCTATCCATGCGCTTGTAAACCCCTGTTTGGGGATCAAGGTTATTAACCCTTCCGCAGGCATACGAGTCCAGTCGTACTGCCGTAAATCGGCAAACCGTAAACATACGAGCTGGGCTCCTTTGTATTTTTCCTTTGTAAGTTGAAAATTGTGATAATACACTCGTTGAAATTCTAGTGATAGTGATGACAGCTCTTAGGCCTAGAAATAGTGGGCAAGGCATTGTTTTAGAGACACATTGCCCAACAAAAAATTAAAAAAGGAATATTTATCATTTCCTTTATTGTTTCAAGTCATAGTTACTTAAAACCCGTTAAACATTAAAACAAAAAAACACCAAAAATTTAAATTGGTTTTCCCCTGTAAAAACAACGAAAAAAACAACTCGTATGGCAATGGGTTAAAATCTTACATGTTCAAGAAAAATACAGAAAGTCATCATATATAAAGAAAAATTATTGGGTCCACTAGACCCGATTTTTGTTTTGTCAAGTTTGAAATTTCATCGGCATCAGGGTATCGTCAAAAATCTTCCATGAGAAATAAAATGGGGACGATCTTTATGCCCTGTGACCTTGAAAATTTTGACCCCAAAATAATATTGACCATTGTTGACGTCTTCGGCAGCCTTTTCTGTAATTGCGCTATAGTATTTTGTTTTGTAATTTGGGGAAGTGGTTTGGTCATCATTGATCATCATCATCATTGATTACCAAATAAGGGTGTTATTTTGGAAGTCATATTTTTTGCGTGCCCTGAGTGTATATTTGTGCACAGTTTCAAGACTCGATGTTATAAAGGGCCATTTTGGGTGCTGTAGTATCTATGCACAATGTGTAAGATTTGCAAAAATGGTTTTTTAAAGTTTGAAAATTCGCGCCTTTGAAAATAAAAATTCGGGGTTTGTCGCAATTTACCAAAAACACAATTTTCTCATGCAAAACTTTAAAAAAAAATGTAAAAAAAAGTTTCAGGAAAATTTGATTGATTTAAATGATTTAAAAGAAAAACAAGCTCATGAGAGTGAAGTTCAAAATCAGTTTTAATTTTAAAGCTCAATTTCAGTCTTCAGTTTTCAAAGTTTCCGACATTTTTTACCAGTTAATTTCGTCTCCCCGGGCACCTCCACCAAAATTTTACGAAATTATTAGGGGTGTGCGAGTACTCGAAATGTCGAGTTTTTTCGGATTTTTGTTTTCATACTCGACATCGAGTCGAGTTTGGGTTTAGGCTCGAAGTTTCGAGTCGAGTTTTGACACATGAATCCTATGAAAACTGAAAAGAACCATCATCACAGTAGGGCTAGGCCAGGCCTGGGCCTAGGCTTATAACAACCTACCCCTACTACGTGTTGTACTGTGACGGCAAAAAGTAGGCCTTGACCCTAAGACTGCGTGCTTTCCAAATTTTACAATAAACAACAAAGGAGACTTGGATGCGGGAACCAGGAATGGGCCTAGGCCCCTAGGCCTACACGCTGTCGAAAACAAAACATCCTTTATTGTTTTCGTTGCGTCTTATTCACTAATATTTTCAGATCAACTATTGAAGAAAAAAGAATGCCGGTGAATTTTCCAATAATGCACTTTTTACGTTTTTTTAAAATCGTAGTTGGCGTAGTTTAGTTTTGACATGTTTTATGTTCTTCCTTCAATCTTCCATCTTTGCTTTGAAGAAGCTTGAAGGTTTGAGGCTCGCCGAGAGATTGCAGCGCGTGGCACGCTCTGTCGGCCATCGTTAGAACTACAGTCGATAAAGAAGGTTCTTCTTTATCGACTGCTGAACTCGTTCCATTCAAGAGCGGGGAATTCAAATGTGCTGAAAGAGCATTGGAGATGCCTAGGCCGCAAATATTATAATGCGAGTGTGAATTTGGAGGATTTTTTTTTAAAATTGAAAGCATCACAGCAGTATTGTAATGGGGCCAGGAACTATAGATAACATGCAGTAAAATATAATTTTTTTGAAATTGGCCAGCACAAAGGGCAGGAAGGCCTCAATAGCCTAATACAGGGCTGCCACTGACCATTTTTTTCAATCCGGGTTGAGGACGTTAAAAAATCCGCAAATATCCGTGAAAGTCTAAAAACGTTAATTTCATTGAACAAACTATGAAAATGGCTAAATGTGATGTTTTTTTTTGTTACCATCATAACCTAAAAGTGCCAAGGGCCTAGGCCTATGCACAGATGAGAATAAATGAGCCCTGAAACATCCTTGCTTTAATTAAGATTGAATAAAAATATAAATTGGTTACTTATTAACCTACAGAAAATCTGTTTTTAAATCTGACCTGATTAAAAAATTCTTAGGCCTGCCGCCTAGGCCTAGGCCTAGGCCCTAGGAATGTTGCATCAAATTTTGACCCTAGGCCCATGTGTTGTGTCTATTAATAACATTGCAGTCTTGCAGAAAATTTTTAATAACATTTTAATCATATACTAATTTCTATTTTTCATGTTTAGGGTCACGTATCTAAACTTTATAAACAAAAACGAAAGAAAACAATTTTGTAGGCTCCAATCTCCATTGTTTGTCCTTGGCTGTTCAATTTATCTTGCATCCTCCCAAAAGCAACAGCTGTTCTGGCTATTACTACTACACAGAAGCAGTTTCTACAACGTCTGGGACACGGGTCCGCCCCTTTCTCCGCCCCCTATCTAAAGTCGAATCCCATTATCGCCCGCCTTCAATGTTTCCCAAACGAAGTAAGCCCGCGCAGATTCAAATATACGAAAAAAAGCATAGAAAACGTAATAAAAGAAATATCCGTAAATAAGACTAAAAATCCGTTTTATCCGTTTTGCACCCTAATATCCGTAAAACGGATAAATCCGTTAAAACGGCAGCCCCGGCCTAATAAAGTACAATAATGTTATTTTTTAAATGTCTACAACAGAAAAATCTTTGTTTTCCAAGTGGGGCCTAACTAAAATTAAAAAATTAAATTTTGAAAAGGAATACTCGACTCGACTCGACTCGATACTCGAGTATTTAAAGGAATACTCGACTCGACTCGAATTCAAAAAGTGCTACTCGCACACCCCTAGAATTTTGCATTTTTTATGTAATTTCTTTGATATGGATATATATCTAGGGCGAGGTCGTCGCCGGCAGACAAGCGCATGCGACTGCTTTTTCGAGCCGAACTCCAGCCCTGTATACAGCTACCAGAGTTGGGGGTTTTCAGCTATCTGCACACGCCCCCCGAAAAAGTTACATCTTGAACTCGTATATGAACCTGCAGTGCGAATCACGTAAAACTCCAGAATAACGATAGAAAAACGATTTCTATCGTTATCTCTAGCTACAATAGATAACTTTTTTCGATCACGTAACTTTCAATAGCTAACGTTCTCTTTTAAGAAGCGATTTCTACTAGAAACTTCTTTTCGACATACGTTAATAATTATCGACGTTTCATATTATGTAGTCGATAAATTATCGTACCTTCACAGCCATGTTTCACAGCGTTAAATTGCAAATAAAATCATTGCAAGCCAGTGAAAAAATGAAAAACAGGGGTAAATTCAAATAGTACCAACATGACGCAAATTCATATTGTAACCTACGTAATAAAATGATTAAAATAATAATATAATAATATAAAAATAATAATAATAATAATAATAATAATACCGTATTGTTCCGAATTTAAAACACGACCTCGAATATAACACGACCCCCAATTTTTCAGAATCATTTCAAGAAAAAGAAAAAATCAAAGAAATTAAATGTAAAAGAAACACTTACAACAAAACATTTTGAACAATGTTAGGGCCTAGGCCTATGGTTTTTTTTCAGGTTAGGGCCAAGCACAAGCTCACATGTCAACCACAGTTCAACCAGTCTGATTCCTGGTCTTCAATGTTTACGTCGGGGGGGGGGCGGGGGGGGGGTTTTTCTAGGGCCCTAGTATCTATGGTCGTAGGCCTAGGCCTGCTCCTTCGCAATCCCTTGCTGATTTGTAAGGCAGGGGGAACCTTTCTTTTTCCACGCGATCAGCAGTCTTTATTTGTTCATCTTTAGCCATTTCATCTTCTCCTTCATCACTCATTATTACGTACGTACGTAGATAGACAACCCCGACGAACAAATCTACGTAGGTCAAGCTAGGTCACGATGTGATTTACGGGCCAAGGATTCTGACGACTAGCAACAGTTCACAGTTTCGCCCAAGGTTCGGCCGAGTTCAGTGGGGTTCGAGTGGGTGGGCGGGCGAAGCGCAGCAGACTATGCGCGGGAGTTGTAAAAGAGGCGTGGCCTATGTTCAGGCGCTATTTCAATGCAAGCGCGCGGAAATAACGCGAGTGCTGTTTTTGAGATTGTATTTTTGGAAAAAAACATCGCGCTATATTTGGAACAATACGGGAATAATTAAAAATAATAATAATAATAATAATAATTTTTTTTTTATTTTTTTTATTGAAATACATATCTCTTATACATTTTTTTATCGAACAAATTTGGCCATCCACAAACTGCACAGGACAGCTTGACTGTGGAACATGTTACATTAAAGAAAATCATGCATGTGAAAAAGATTTTTAAACTAATTCAATATTTCAAAAATTTTAGATAGCAATACAATAAAAAGTGAAGTAACAGTAAGTATCAGTAAGCAGTGAATGACTCAGCGTGTAATAAAAATAAAATAAAATAAAAAAACATACCACTAAAATAAAATATTAAAATAGTAGATAAAAAAAAGTAATTAATGTGCAATTAAATACTTATACTAGCCAAAAACATTTTTGTGAAGCAACATTTTGCAGATAATACAGTGGGAAAAAACATTGAATAGAACAGATATAGAACAGTGAAAATTATAGTGCTAATTCATGTACATTAAATTATGAAACACTTTTATAACAAATACACAACAACCCTAACTTCACTGCATATTTCGTAATAAAAATGCCTTTAGCTCTCTTTTGATTTCATAAAAAGTCTCTAAATCTGAGACGTAAAGCCAAAATCCCAAACAAAAACTGATGTTCTTTGGAATACTATTATAAAAGAAAGGTATAGTGTAGCTTAGTGTTCTTTTACCATACTTATTTTCAACCCGTGGCAACTGGTATACTTCCCCAAGATTTGGAGGGGAGTAGAAGTAGTGTGGTTTTATACAATTTTTGTGAGTATTAAAGAAAAAATTTTCAAACTAATTTATATGTGAAAAATTTTTGTAAAGGTAAAACGTTTTGGTAGTCTATAAAATTCCAAAGTGCTTAATTATTTTCAAAGTGATCATCTTCATTATTTTATTTTGAATAGAGATTTGCTATTTAGCTGTGATAACGAAGCATTTCCCCAAATTAACAGTACCGTAAGAAAAAACCGACTCTGCAAGGGCTTATAACCATCTTACATATTTAAATGGTAAAAATACTTTAACTGCATATAATTGGTAAGCGCATGACCTTAAGCGTTTACATATTTTCTCAGCTTGTATATTCCAACTAAAGTACTATCAATCTCCAAACCCCCAAAAACGGATGGCTGTAAACAGTTGCAATTGATGTATCACACGAACAATCCAGATCAATTTACCCGCGTTCAGATGGGGTCGGGCCACATCACCGAATATCCACTGCACACAATACCCACAACACCGAAAAACAGACTATGCCACAAGACCGAATATTTTCGAAAGAGGTATCCACAGCACACAATTGCCACAAGACCGAAAAATTCGGTGTTGTGGCACTAGCAGATGGGTCGTTCATCACAACTTTTCAAAATTGTGACGAACGACCTATCTAGATGGCCATAAGACCGAAACGGTGACTTTGCTCCGAATACCCCACACACAATCTCCACAACACCGAAAGCTTTGACGCCGCAATGCCGAATGATTCGGTCCCTTAAAGACCCATCCAGGACGGGTCACAACACCGAAACTTCGGTGTTATGACCTACTAGTATGTGCCACAACACCGAAACATTCGGTCTTACGACCCATCCAGGCGGGTCCAACACCGAAACATTGTTCCTTTTCAAATAATGTTTTTGAAACGGGTTTGTGTAACTACCTTGCGTTCGCTAGGCAACCCTTTAGACACTTGAGAGTTGAAGGTTGCATCTTACTAGGGGCACGGAGGAAAATGTTAGAGAATAGAGATGGGGGATGACAGACTAGCATTGCTGTTTAGCTCGCTTTTGTAGACTCATGAAATCTCGCCAGTGCCACATCACTACAAAATCATTGTTTTATTTTAATTTTTTTTTAATTCTAAATAAATGTTTCACTCAGCCATTGGATTTCGGATGTTTTCGAGTTAAGGCTCTACTGGACCCCGTATTATTTTGGGGGTTTTCAGTGGTTTCGTACTTCCATCGTATCTAACGACACAATTGAGATATCTTTATAATTTTTTTTTTAATCTACTCAGTAAAAACGTAAGAACGGGGTGTTGAGTACTTTTTCCAAAATTGTCCTGTTTTTTAAATAAAATTGTTAACTTTTGGGGAATATTTTAACATTTACCTGTTTTTCGCAATTTTTTTGAGGCGTAACCAAGCACTTTTTTTGGAAAAAATACGCAACACAACGGTAAATAATTAACCTTTAACTAGCATTCCTAAAAATCTGAGAATTTTTGAACAAGGGGTGGGCCGCTGTACAATGGAAGTACGAAAACATGTTTGGCGCTATTTAGGCTTTTTTGACTCCAGCATGTGGCGCAACCTAGCGATACGAAGCTTTTTCACCACTTTGAGTGACAGGCCCATAAATTTTGTTAATAACTTGTTCTGATTTGGCTGCATGACTTTGCTCGTGAACTACTGCAGGACACCATTTGAATCAGTATGCATAGATCTGCGCTATGAATGCTATGCTTGGCGTCAATGTTTATTGCCTTTTACAGACAATTGTTTGATACCGGTAACATCCCAAATATCAATTTATTATATGTGCAGGGACCAGAAATGTTTTTGAGTTCGATCCCCAGTCGTGAAAATTTTGTTTATTATTTCACAACACAACAGAATGAAACAATTATTAATACATCCAGCCACGGCGCGTTATTACATTATTATGCAATGAGTCTTTCAAGTTTTTACTGCACGTTAATTGAGTAAAAATAATTTTTAGTGTATCGCCCATTGAAAGCGGTGATGTACTAATATGAAGTTGTGGTGGAAGTGGGGGTGGGGGTGGGGGAGGGGGGGGGGTTCATGGCAACAAGTCCATTTGTTGGGTACGAACATATTCATCTCTAATAGGAGACAAAAAGGGGTTTTGAAGCACGCGGAAAACCACTTTCCAGGATAATAATAAACATAATCTAAATACAGTATTTTATTCGCTTTATTTGGCAATTTCAATTAACATTGTATATATTATAATGGTTTTAAAACCGTGTTACCACCGGGGATTGAACCACGGCTGTCAAATTAAAATGAGATAAGTCGTAACAAAGTGGCTTTATTGTTGGCCATTGCTTGAATTTTAAAATTTTGGTAGATGAAATTATATTTTTATTTCAACCACGGCACGGGACCCATTTTTATTTGAAGTTAAGAAAATTATAAAAAAAAGGGTGAGAGCATCTGCCCAGACATCAGGGGTTCGGGGTTCAATCCTCGGGGGAGGCCCTTTTTTTAATTTGTGTCTATGATAGACTACCATCATAACAGCGTCATAGTCGCCAACTATAAATAATATCGGACATCAAGCAAAAGCAAAGGGGCTCTGATGTGAATTCGCCTTTGGTTCACTTGCCCCCACGATGTTAGAAAGTAAATATTTTTAACTGTTCTCTAACTCTCTCTAACTCTTACTCTTCTGGAAGGAAACAGGAATTAAACGAGTTTTATGCCGAAAAGAATTTAAAAAATCATCTGTGTTCCAAAAATTTAATAGGAAATTAAAATCGTATTTCCTCATTTTATCTGGATAATTTTACCTCCCTATTTACTACTTATATTGAAGATTTATCAAATAAAAACGCATCATCGCATACTGCTATTATTTGTGTGCAACATTGCACAACTGTAGACCGATGACACCCACCGAGTCGTAAATTACCAGTGTCAAGCGTACACCGCTAGACGTTCATTTCGTTTCGTAACATGCAGTGACCTTGTAACCGACGCAATTCTGTCATATCGAGATATAGGCAAATCTGGTTTATGTTCATTCAATTATTTTTTCGTGACTCTGTGCTAGTTATCATACTTAGAAAGTGTGTGATCTCCAATGAAAAATAAGCTATAAGAAGTTTTGGTGGTGTAGGTGTGTGGGGTTAATGTTGAAAAAACAATTGGTCACATGCGTTGTTTATTATAGAATAGGGTTTAATGTAAGACATTTCGTGTTGTGTGTGTAATAATATTTGACTTGGGTCGATGGTTTTATTTATATGTTTTACCTTGACTTTATAGTAGGCGACTATGACGCTGTTATGTTAGTACTTTAGACAGAAATTTAAAATAGTGACTACACCGGGGATCGAACCCGGCCGGGACCTTAGCTGCCCCGGGCTTGTCTTACCAACAGAGCTATGCAGCCACCAATTTAAATCTGTCTAATTCTTGGTCTGTTTGTACATTTGTAGAGCAGCACTGAAAGAAACTATAGAATACAAACCATCTCTATAACCCTAGAGTTGGGATATACAATGTTTAACCTTGGCTGTATAAGTATAGGCGACTTTGACTCTGTTATGTTAGTATTTTTAGACAAAAATTAAAAAAGTGACTACACCAGGGTTTGAACCCGGGAACTTAGCTGTCCGTACATGTAATGTACAAAATAGACCAGAATTAGACAGTTTTAAATTGGTGGCTGCATAGCTCAGCTGGTAAGAGCATAGCCCGGACAGCTAAGGCCCCGGGGTTTTCAAACCCCGGTGTAGTCACTTTTTAAATTATATATATATACTCGTAAATATAATGTATTAGAGTCGTATATTATTTTCGTTGGAAAACATGCTAAAACGTAGTCTAACGGTATTGTATTATACCATCTACTATAGTATTTTTGTATTAGGCCGTATTTACTTTTTTAATGGAACTTATATTTGTGTGGATTTAATAAAATAAACATAACTTATAAATTTTCCGCTCGAGATAGGGGGACCATTTCACGCAGTGATTGTAGTTTGGTTGTAATATGCAATTTTAAAATATGAGTAGGGCTCAGTTTGGAATTATTTTTGTGTTCGATTTTTGCATGACCATCCATTATTTCGATGGCGCGTGTTTCAGTAGATCCATTGTATTGACAACGCACACATCCACCCCGATTGACATGTTTGTATAATTTTGTTTAGCCCTGAGAAGTGCATTGGTGGGTTATCATGAAACAGAAATTAAAAAAATTTTCCCACAAGGTATATTATAGATCTCAGGATTTTTCACTCTCCGGGCGGATTCCAACCACTTAGCATTATAGAGACGACGTACCTATTTAGTATGTATTTTGCTAATTACAGAATTTGTTAATTGAATTATGGTGAAAACATTGTACGCACTGCACTAGAATAAAAACTAAAATAGGCTTGCATCCCGGCTTCGCCTAAGGGCTCAAGAATTCCCGGGTGAAACTTTCAGCTAGGATTGCTGGTGACGGGATTCAACCGTTTCCTTCCAATTCAGAGTCTCACGCGTTTTTGCATGAGCTACCTCTAACGGTTTTTTCGGTCAAAACAAGCCATGCAGGGTTCGACAAATGCTATTCAGAGATGCTGGAGACTAGGGATGACTTCGGGTACCCGGAAACCGTGTCGGAACCGGTTTCCATTACGATCCGGTTCCCCTTTTTTCGGAACCGTTCTATTTTTAACCTAAAAGTTGCCAAGGGCCTAGGCACAGACGGAATAAATGAGCCGGAAACCCCGTGGTTTAGGCCTAGGCCTAGCCCTATGAATGTTTTTCGTCACAATTTTTGACCTAGGCTTAGCTAGGCCCATGTGTTGTGTTATAATAACATTGCAGAACTTGTTAATAACATTTAATCATATACTAATTCTATTTTTCACGTTAAGATCACATAATCCAAACTTAATGAACGAAAACGAAAGCAAACAATCTTGTAGCCATTGTTTGTTCAACTGTTTCTCCCCTAGGCAGTTCCTACAATGTCTGGGACACGACTCCGCGTGGGTCCGCCCCCCATCGAAATTCGAATCGATTATCGCCTCGCCCATGTTTCCAATCGAAATTAGCCCCCGCAGATTCAAATTTACGAAAATTGAGAAAGAAAAATATGTTTTAGGAACCGGTTTCGAACCGGATCCGGCACGGGTGGATCCGGTTCCGGATTTTTCGACCCGAAGTCAATCCCTACTGGAGACATGTCGAAATATTTGTGGTCTGGAAGATTTGTTCCAAACGGACACAACAGAGAGGCGTGGGTTTTTGTGTAATATGCATTTGCCGCCTGCCGGCTGCCGCCCCCCTGGCTGCCGCCCTCGAGTGATCCAATAAAAACATTGCCAATGCCCGGCGATGAGTCATTCAACACTTTAATAAGTATAATTTTATATACAACTTTTACGCCTTCTACCGACCTTCCGAGGATGTTTTATAGTACGTCAAAGCAGGCCGAAGGGAATAATGCCCCGAGCGTTTTATTCCATGTAGTAATAATACAGTGTTTTTTTATAATCCAAATGGACTTGGTTCGAGCTCTCATGCACTCATTGGCTCATTACAGCAAACGGTCACACCCGGCAAAACGAAATCGAAAGCTGAATTGAAGTTGTACTTCAACATTTACACAATGGTTTATACTGATCAAATATCTAATTTTTTGTTAACATGTGATTATAAAAGGCAATTAATAATAATATTTACACAACACATGAAGGCAGCAATGTTGCATTCTGTATCAAAGATGTACTTCGTTACGTATTTGGGCTTAGCGAGAAATGGTGTTGCTTTAAAATTTATTTTTGCATTCTTGAATAGAGAAATAATGTGAAAGGTTATTTTCAAATGTCCCGAGAAATAACAATATAATAACGCAAGTAAGCAAACATAAAAATATACTTCGAAGAAATTCATTACCGTTTCATAATTTCAACACACATTACATACATTGGTGTTCCTTCTCCTTTCACAAATTTTTTTTTCACTTCATTAATTAACATACGTGCCTTGCCGTCGTTGTAGCATACGTGCATTACATTGGATGTCATTGGGGACAGCTATTGGGTATAGGTTTTGAAGAAATAGATTTGAATGAATTTAATGTATAGGTATATCATGGAATAGTTTTTTACGAATATTAAATATTTATGTTTCTTATTAGGCCGCCATCTACAGAACAAATGTCATAATCAAAAAGGGCCGAGAATAGTTGACTTTTTTTCATCTTTCCGTTCAAAGCGTCAGAAAAAATCGGAAGCATAAACTCAATGATAGGTACTATTGTTGTACACTATACATACTGTCCTTTATGGATACGGACTTGATAGAAGAAAAGTGATTAGTTTTTAATCGTTTGAATATTCAAATGTCAAATGAATAATAAAAACAGCACTTTCTTCAGAAGCCATTTCAAATTCCCATTCTTTTAAAACCAGTCATCAAAGGATCAGTGCTGGTTGCATCAGGACTTGCACAGCTAGTTAAAATATCATCCTGATTAAATGTATTCAAACCATATTAATATTATGGTATACTTATGTACGTAGCTATAGCGCAATAACGGCAAAGTTACACGTACCCAAACATAATAATTGTAATATAAGTAGATTAAATAAGTAACAATCATGCCTCAAGTATGTCTTGTGGTCTTAAATCAGCGTTTCGAATATACATATACTTCTTACGGGCGTGTTTCGTTCCACAGTTTTCAGTCGGTAAGATTTATTTCACTTTTTTTCATTCATCACATACATTAATAACCAATTTGGAATTTCCTGATCATGAAATTTACTCAATCACCCTAGATCTAGCACCCTCTGTTGTAACTCGTCCACGGAGCGAGACTGCGAACGATGTGAAATAATAGCGTTGAGTGACTAATATTAGTCACTCAACGATAATAGTGCTTCGCGCCTCGCGGACCGTAGACCGGACTCACGGCGCCGCACCGTATCGGAGCTTCTGCAGTACATCGTGCAGCCACAGACGTACATTGCAACTGCGGCCGTCTATTGTGTCGCTAAATAGCCAAACAAGCCCCACAACAAATTAAAACAAAAAAAATCAAACACAAATCCAAAATCCAAAAACAAATTTACTGTCACTCAAAGTCAAACAGCTGTTGAGAAAAACAAATTACCAACCTTAGAAGAGTGCGCCGGTCTAGCTCAAGTCAGTAGTCTTGCCAACTGCTGAAGTTTAATTTAAGAAAACTGAAATAAAATATTGAGTGGGACAGACAGACAACGAAAGGTTTACACAAATTAACAAAACCAGTTTCAAAATACAATTATAATGAATCAAATCAAGTTATGTTACATTTACAATTACAAAAACATGTTATCAAATTCTCAAAAGTTCCCAATAATAAAAGTTCTCATTAATAAAAAGTTCTCAATAATAAAAAGTTCTCAGTAATAAAAAGTTAGCCAGCCATTTTATAAAAGTTCGTTCGTAGATAGCAAGTTTGTTTTACCGTGTTATCGCGATTCGTAGATTTGTAGATATTGACCAGGTCCAGGGGTCAAGTTCTCGCCCAAGTTCCAAGTTCCAAATTCTCGCCCAAGTTCTCGCCCACGTTCCAAGTTCCAAAATCCAAATTCTCGAAGTTCCAAATTCTCGCCCAAGTTCCTGGTTGATCCGCCCTGTCTAGAGCCGCAACCCGGACGTGAAGTCTCCTCGAGAGACCAAGTAAGTGTGTTTTTGAAGAATCCTCCTTCTCTGCTTGCGTTCGTTTCGACTGAAGATTTTGTGACGTAGTCACGGAAATTGAGTGTTGTAATTGGCGTAGCCTATTACACCCTGTGTGATTAGGCAGAAGTGGGGGTATGTTTTCGGTCCCACGGTTCTAAAAACGTGACGTAGTTGCATGATGAAACTCAGATAGTTTTATTGATACCAACCATTCAAAAGATGCATAGCAATCACACACAAGTCCTCGGGACTTGTCATTCCGTCGGAGATTTATGCACCCCACGTGCAAGTTGTGTTGCGCAAATGTTGATGAAAGTAATGTTTCCACACTCCACAAGCTATGTGTGACGTCACTGAATGACCAGAGTTCGGGTGAACTTGCCGATAATGTAGCGCAGTGAACGATAAGACATTCCATTCCCGCACATAAGATTACGACTGACATGTTTATTTGATTCCTGCACACAGAGTACACGGACATCGATTACGTAATCACCGCAGCTGGCCATGACGACGCGGATACGAAGCACAACACTAGTCATGTATTTATTACGCGTGGCTGATAAATTGTCATAACACAATAAATGAAATATTATTGGCTGAAATAGTTCATGTAATTATTTAAATGTATTAATTATTCAAAATAATTATACAATTGAAAGGCGGGAACAAATTAATATTTAAATATTCTTTGAAATTGTCTCATATCAGACCAAAGGTACAATATCCCCTCTGAAGGGCAGAAAAATTGAATGTAGTGAAAATTTTGAATGTTCTTCACTAAGTTCTTAAATTTAAATTTTACATTATAGTTTTATAAGTATTATTTTATTCACAAGCATGGTTATGTTTTGAATAAAATGAGAGTGTGGTTATTTACCATTGGTTGCAAATAATATTTAGTTTCAATTATAGTTTTTAAAAGAAAATTACAGTAATGAATACAGTTTTTATCAATGTTATGCATTGATTTTTATAGAAGTAAATATTGCAACATTAGCAATGAAAATAATAGTGAAACAATTGTTATTTAGGTACATGACACCACAAAGATACAGGAATAATGACATGAAAAGAGAAGGATGGTTGAGGAACAAAATATTCAGCCATAACCAACACAACACACAGTCTATTAACTGAAATAATTATGTCTGCTATCTCACCCCATCCCCTCGAGAAAAATTAAACAATTGAATAAACGTAATCAATCAGCTACGTGTTGTCGCAAAAATTAAATTATCGATCAAGTTATTTATCAATCAAATATCCGAAGCTTTCGTCTAACCAGATGCCTTCCATCTAACCGCGTGGTTCAACTTTGTATCTGTCCACAAATTATTCTCTCATTGAGATAAAGTCAAAGTCAAATTGTTAAATTGCACAATGGAAAATCTTTCCAATAATCAACAGAAAATTAAGTGTCACAAGTTATGATTGCGATCAAAATTATTCAGCATTGCTGTTGTTTAAACATAGGTAAAATAACAATACAAAAATCAGCTAATAGAAAACAAGGTATGATATGATGATACGAAAATGATATGTAGTAACTATAGTAACTGTCCGGTCTACAATGGAAAACCGCCCTCTCTCCGCCTTAAAACTAAGTCAAATTCAATTAGGTGTAGTATTTAAATGTGAAAAGTTTGTTATTGTTGTACAATAAGTCCGCCAAAAATTAAAATTGAAAAACATTTGAACTGTCCACAGTTCAATCCCCCCATCCTCATCTAGTCTCTGTTCAGTATGATTTAAAATTATAAAATTTATTGTTAGGCTCTATCCAATATCACCAAAAAGTCAAATGATTATTTTAAAAATTATTTATTAAAATTTATTAATCCAAAATGACTGTGTCAAAACAAAATATGGTAATACAAAAGGTTCAAAAACAAGGTAACGTCAAGTTCAAGTTTAAATTCACTGTTCAAATATGTCAAATAATTTTTAAAATTGTTCGGGTTCAAATTCCACGAAGGTTTGGTTCAAATCCAGAAATACGTCAAGTTTATTTTTATTATCGAGCTTACTCGAGCAAATTTTATTTATTTTATTTTTAAATCCTATGTCAAATCCAGTTTGAATTATTAAAAATAGTTGTAAGTTAAACAAGGTTCAGTTTAAAAATTATTTCAAATTCAATCCACGTAGTAGTAGGTTCCCATCTGATTTTATAAAATTCCCAAATTATTTTTCAAAAACACAATAGTTCACATCCCAGTTCAAGTTCAAGGTCACGTTCCATTTACAGTTCAACGTATGAATTCACGTTAAGTTTCAAATTTAAATTCAAAGTGAGGTTATGTTCCAACAAAAATTGCAAAAAGTTCCAAGCATTAAGTTCAAGAAGTTTATTCATAAAATAGTTCAATGTCTCCACGTTGTCAAGTTATGTTTTAATCAATTAAAATAAAGTTCACTTCAAGTTCAAAATTCACTATCTCTCAGTTCACTATCTCATCTCTCGCTATCATCTCTCACTGTCCTATCACTCACATTGCTAACGTTAATACCAGATTATTGTGACTCCCGAGTTAATAACTTCTATTATTTCCACTTCAACTTTACTTAATTCTAAGTTCGCATCACCTAGACCACCAAAAAAACTTCAACGACCACTTAAAACACCCACATAAAATTCACTTAACCAACATCGTTCCTAACGACCACTTAAAACACCCACATAAAATTCACTTAACCAACATCGTTCCTAACGACCACATAAAATTCAACTTCATCAACTTCATCACTTACGTTCACATTAACTACCACATTATTATAATTAAACATTAACTCGAGACCACCTTTCAATCTAGTATTTAACTTCACCCTCTTATCATCATCTAACACTCCACTATCTGTTTCTGTTTCACTTTTCTCTAGCCTTATTTTATTTCACTGAAAGCTCTCAAATTTACTATTTATTTCTGGTTTCTATTTTTAAAATTTTACATGCTAAGTTTAGTTTATAAAATAAGTTGGTTGCCAAGTTTAAATTAAATTCAACTTCAGAGTTCCAAGTTCACTTTCAACGTTTCAACATTTCCACTACAATTTAAAATCTACTTTTATACAAGTCCAAACTAGGTTTAAATTATTTTAGTATAAAAAGTAAGTTTATTTTTAATGTTTGAAAAACAAATCCAATATTAGCTAATTTTAACTTCAAAAAGTTTTAATGTTAGAAAAATGTGAGGTTATATTTTGTTTGGGTGTGACAACACATATTATGTGTGTGACAAAACAAGTTGTGTGTGACAATGCACAAGTTTAGTGTGACAACCTTAGTTGTGTGTGATGCACTAAGAAGTGTTCCTTGTTCCTCTTTAAATTGTGCTATAAATGTTCTCCTTTAAGATGTGTATTAATATTTGTGAGTGACTGTACTCATTGCCAGTCAGTGAAGATTTGTTTATCTTATCTAAGTAAAGTCATTAATTTTTATTGCTTTTAGCAGCTCGACTGGAGTGTCTATCTGTCTGTGGAGGCTGCCACATGCATCCATTGTTTTATGTTATTTTAAGTCAAGGTCAAGTTTTTATAACAGCTGGTTGAAATCTATTCCATACTCTTTCTATTTTATAAAACTGGTAGGTTTTAAAATGTTTGTAATTTAATTTAGGCCTACTGTGTTTTTTCTACTGGTGGGTTTTAATCCCTCAAAGCTCCTCGTCACTTTTATCTCTAGTTCAAGTTCAAGATATATTTTATTTTTAGTCCACATTAAAATAAATTCAAAGTTATTATTTAAAATTCACAATTTTATTTTATCCCAATTTATATTCTAAGTAGCAGTCAAGTTTAGTTTATAAATTGTTGTTGATTAGGTTTGTGTTAGTTTAAAGTACATATTTTTAATTTATGAAAAGCAAGTTTTTAGGTTTATGTTTTGTTTAGGCTTTGTGTACCCTAGTGTTGACACCTGGGTGTCCTAACCTCCTACCGATCTACATTTTAGTCATTTAATTTTAGAATTCTTCCCTTTTTCACTCTCATACTTTCTGATTTTTGCTGAAGGCTTATTTTTCCAACGCTCCCTTCTTGTATAGTTTCAGTAAGTTTTTCAATTTTCCCAAACCATCTGTCATTGATTTTAATCTTATCTCTCTGTTTTACAAAGTCCCATTTATCCTGACCAAAATATTTTAAGTTTAAGTTACGCTTGTTTTTATTTAAATTTTGTTTACGCATTAAGTAGGCCTCAATCCCCTCATCTCTCACTATCAATAACTCATTTCTCACTGGTTCAATTCTCACTCCATTATTGTCAACTACCAGACTATTTCTGTATTCCGGGTTAAAAATTTCTTTTATTTCCACTTCCACTTTATTATTATTATTTTTAACACAATTTTCACCTTCACTTCCGTTTTCATTTTTAGGTTCTCCGTTTTCTCTCATATCAACGTCACTTCTACGTAGATTTACATTATCAACGTCACTTCCACTATCAACTTTAACTTTGTTTATCACTTTATCACTTACGTTTTCACTTACGTCACAACTAAATTCAACTTTATTAACTCTGTTTCTCCCATTATCAACATCATCACTAACTGTCATATTGTTAGCCCTATCTCGCCCTACACTTTCACTATCCGCATCACTTACACTAAGGTTTAACTCAACGTTATCATTTATTATTATTATTAATTAACCCGGAAACATCAATATCTCTAGCATTTTCCAATAACCCAACATTTTTATCATCACACGCTTCAACATCTGTTTCTATTTCATCTCTCTCTACGCCTACTTTATCCGCTTTCAATTTTGATTCACGTTCTAGTTCTGCTCTACGTTCCTTGTTTTCCTGATCGATCTGTGATTCTAGTTTAAGTTTTGCCAAACATTCACTAAAAGCTTCCCATAATTCTTCCATATCTAAGTCACTTTTACCTTCGGCAAAATATTTACTAATCGCTGCTTCCCATTTCTCTAATGCCCTACCTCTTCTGTCAAATCTATTTTCTGTTTTGATAGACTCACTGTGTTGTTGGTTAATGCCCGTAGTACCTGTAGAAGTAGTCCTAGGTCCAGGCTTAGGTGTGATCTCGTTAGGCCTTGTGATTTCCATCACTGGTCTAGGAGATTCTAGGCCTAGGTGAGTGGACTCAGCAAGTGGGTTTCCTGGGTTTGTGAGTGGGTTGTGGACCTCTGGAGCATCCATGATCTCTGGTGTCGTGTCACTAGTAACATTGAATTCTACATTAGTATCACTCTCAGAACAATAACCTTCCTTGTCGTCCTTCACACTCATTTTTGATTTTAATTATTCAGTTTTCAAAATAAAATTTTAGGTTAAAAGTTGGCAAGCACCACGTTTTATATTAGTTATTTAGTTATTTATTATTAATCTCGGGTAGTGTATAGAATCGTGCCCCACTAGTTGGCCGCCAATGTCGCTAAATAGCCAAACAAGCCCACAACAAATTAAAACAATAAAATCAAACACAAATCCAAAATCCAAAAACAATCAAACAAATTTACTGTCACTCAAGTCAAACAGCTGTTGAGAAAACAATTACCAACCTTAGAAGAGTGCGCCGGTCTAGCTCAAGTCAGTAGTCTTGCCAACTGCTGAAGTTTAATTTTAGAAAACTGAAATAAAATATTGAGTGGGAACAGACAACAACGAAAGGTTTACACAAATTAACAAAACCAGTTTCAAAATACAATTATAATGAATCAAATCAAGTTATGTTACATTTACAATTACAAAAACATGTTATCAAATTCTCAAAAGTTCCCAATAATAAAAGTTCTCATTAATAAAAAGTTCTCAATAATAAAAAGTTCTCATAATAAAAAGTTAGCCAGCCATTTTATAAAAGTTCGTTCGTAGATAGCAAGTTTGTTTTACCGTGTTATCGCGATTCGTAGATTTGTAGATATTGACCAGGTCCAGGGGTCAAGTTCTCGCCCAAGTTCCAAGTTCCAAATTCTCGACCAAGTTCTCGCCCACGTTCCAAGTTCCAAATTCTCGCCCAAGTTCTCGCCCACGTTCCAAGTTCCAAAATCCAAATTCTCGAAGTTCCAAATTCTCGCCCAAGTTCCTGGTTGATCCGCCCTGTCTAGAGCCGCAACCCGGACGTGAAGTCTCCTCGAGAGACCAAGTAAGTGTGTTTTTGAAGAATCCTCCTTCTCTGCTTGCGTTCGTTTCGACTGAAGATTTTGTGACGTAGTCACGGAAATTGAGTGTTGTAATTGGCTTAGTCTATTACGCCCTGGTGATTAGGCAGAAGTGGGGGTATGTTTTCGGTCCCACGGTTCTAAAAACGTGACGTAGTTGCATGATGAAACTCAGATAGTTTTATTGATACCAACCATTCAAAAGATGCATAGCAATCACACACAAGTCACTCGGGGACTTGTCATTCCGTCGGAGATTTATGCACGCACGTGCAAGTTGTGTTGCGCAAATGTTGATGAAAGTAATGTTTCCACACTCCACAAGCTATGTGTGACGTCACTGAATGACCAGAGTTCGGGTGAACTTGCCGATAATGTAGCGCAGTGAACGATAAGACATTCCATTCCCGCACATAAGATTACGACTGACATGTTTATTTGATTCCTGCACACAGAGTACACGGACATCGATTACGTAATCACCGCAGCTGGCCATGACGACGCGGATACGAAGCACAAACACTAGTCATTATTTATTACGCGTGGCTGATAAATTGTCATAACACAATAAAATGAAATATTATTGGCTGAAATAGTTCATGTAATTATTTAAATGTAATTAATTATTCAAAATAATTATACAATTGAAAGGCGGGAACAAATTAATATTAAATATCTTTGAAATTGTCTCATATCAGACCAAAGGTTACAATTGGACGGCTATTTTTCGAAATATTCTGAGTGACATTTGCGAAATCCCACCTCCAGTGCCTCTTTCAAGCTCCCATTATCACCAACTTAGGCCTACTGCCAAACTCCGGTTGACTCTTAAGACGGCCAGCCTTTATAAACTTTTAAAACACATCTAGAAAAATCATCAGGGAATTTTGTTCCTAGGCCTATACTAACTCCAATTTTGTCGGGTTACAAAGATGGGTAAAAGATTGCTCGAAACACGCTGAAAGTCACTCACAGTTCACTTTTGTTACTTCCACCTCCCATAAGTGCCTGAATCTAGGTATAGGAAGGCTTTTTACTCCAAATATGGGCGCGGTTTACGGGCTATATGGACTAATCACTTAAAAACATTGTTGCCGTAATTCAAACCAATCAAACGTAAATATTCTCAATTCTATTGAGATACAAAGTTGAATATAATCTTTGGTTGAACCTTGACTCTTTCCCGCGCAACGCCGCATAGGGCATGTGACGTCACGATTAGATGAACACCTTTGTTTATTAAGTAATTTTTTACTGCCATCTGCTCAGATGCATATCGTGTTAAAACAAATGCCATTCTTGCAATTGTCTTTATACAAAGTGTTTTTTTTTGTTTATTTGGATTAAGGACGCGTCAACCGTTAGGTCATAATGCACCACTCTAACTTAGGGGGGGGGGGGGGGGGGGGGGAGGCCATGCTGGTCAGAACCAGCCACGGGTAAGGGGAGGAAAGGGGGTTCTCACGTCGCGGTCGTCATTGTCTTCGTCATCGTTCGTGGTGTCATTGTCGTCGTCGTCGTCGTCGAGGGGTCGTCAAGGGAAGTGGGCAAGGTCCTCGACGACGATTGCCAGAGCTCGCCTCTATATTCGGGGAGTAAAATACTACCCTTCATACTAGCTGATGTTTGTGAGGTGGACTTTTTCTCTTGAATCGCCTTTTACGATTAGCAGAGCCATGCTCTAGACCAATTCTACCACCCCCGGGTCCAGACGGGGTCTTTTACAAAGTCCTGAGATTTTATGTACAGGTTATAAAATGTGCAAAAACCGAATTATATGTATGTTCATAACTTTTGTACTTTTCTTTAGTCCTTCACACTATTCATAGAAGATATCTAAAACTGTCCCTATATTCACACAGAAATAACGTAAATATCGTCTTTGAATTGTCGGTTAAATAACTGGAAGTGTGTATCGTTGTAATTAGGACACTTGGAGTTATTTTGACATAATGTATCAATATAAACCAGCATAATATTATTAGGTGTAGTTGTTCTTTAACTGCTGTATACTAAAAAAAAGACGTTACACTTGTGAATCTCATTCTCAGGATAAGCTAACAACAAGAGTTACTTTTTTTTCTAAGACTTCCAAAGTAAGTGCCACAGGAAAAGATTATGTGTCTAGTAGTTTTCACACAAATTTCGGTGATAATGATAGAACAAAATATGTGGAGAGTGAAGTGTGTAGTCTGTGAGATTGAAAGTCTGTCGGTAGTTAAACAGTTCAACTGTAATATTCGAGTGGTGAAACGTCGTTTCTGTACATTTGGACACTATCGCAGTGGATGGTGAGAAAATGAAAAAAGTATGGACCAGGCTTAAATTTAAAGGATGGAAAGTTGGGATGCGCGTGTGATATCTGCGTATTTTTGGACGTCCTTGGAAAAGAAAGTTTATCTCATAGTATGCCTACCGAGTATATGCAATACGAGTATGCTACATTATGGCAATTACTGGGAACAAAAATTAAAAAATTTCTCTGCGGGAAAAATATCGCTCATAAATAAAATAAATCATTTTCTATTCAGGCCTTGACTTTAATATGTACGAAGTATTTGTCTTGATGATTTTAATAAGAATCTACATTTATGCAAAAGGGTGGCATTCTATTGTTTTACTTTGTTTAAATAGGATACTATACTATAGAAAACCATTCCTAAAATTCAGTGGAATTCTCTTTTGTTGCGGGTGGGGTGGGGGGAGGGGAAGCAATGCAATATTATCGGTATAGAATAGACTTTTTACGATTGACCGCCCGCCCTGGTACTATTTTGTTTGCGACTGCACCCCCGAAATTTCTATACACGTTTATTATGCATACTTGTTACAAATGACGTTTAAAATGCTTCGATAAGTCGCCCACAAGTGCCCACTAGTTTAATTATTCAATACCTTAGTGGCTGATTATCAATTCCAACTCGCAACCTTCTCGTGGTTTGGCCCGTGATTAGGGAGTTTTTTCTCCCTGAAACAAATGGCGACTCTGGGTCGTCGTCGGGGAACTTTCCCCTTCCCTTTGACTACCTCCCGACGGCGACGACAATGACAACACTGACGGATGATACACAGACGAAGACGACCACGACGTGGGGGAACCCCTGCCCTCCCCATATGCTTGTGGCTGGTTCTGACCTTGTTCTGACCAGCACAGGCATATCCACCCCTTGTCCCCCAGCGTCACCCCTAACGTCCCTCCCTTCGTCTCGATTAGCCAAGTTGCATAAATATGAGACGTTAAGCAATATCCAATCAAATCAAATCAATTAGCTAATAGCTAATCGTGACGTTGCATATTGTGACCCGTGTTTCCCGCCAAATTACCGTTCCAGCTTTCAGCTTACTTTTTGGATGAGCAAAGCGAAGACTTTAATTTCACTGACCCCCCATTTTTTTTGGGGGGGGGGGGGGGGATTTTTTGTATTTTTGTCTGCTTGTTCGAGATCTACCGGGCAACGGCATATGCGATCTGATAAAAATTTGAGGGGACCTTCTAAATCTCTGAACGTAGACTTGCCACGTTTTTGGGTACGTCGATCAATATTGTTATGATTATCGTACTTTTACTATTTTTTTCGATTTTTAATGAGATATTTTCGTAATATTTGGCAAACGGCTACTCTGATCTTGATGAAACTTTATGGGGAATATAATATATGAAATTATATATGCTATGATTGGATGAGCGTAGCAAGCGAAGCGAAGATTCCATTTCTCTACACTGGAGAAAAAAATCCGGAAGTTTTTTTTCCTTTCTTTCTTTCTGTTTGTATTTTTGTATGTTTGTTAACACGATTCCGAATAAACCGATACTCCGATTGCGATGAAATTTTCTGGAGGCCTTTGAAATGTTTGAACTTAGCACGCCACGTTTTTTAGCTCAATAGAAAAATTATTTCTCGTGAAAATCGCAATATTACGTTTTTTATAGGATTTTTTACGTTTAAAAAAAATCTTCGACTTTTAACACTTACATGCTTTATTCAAGTGTACTGATTTTTCTACAAGAACCAAAATTTTATGAGTTAATATAATCATCTGAAATTTGAGCACAATCGAAAAATTATATTTCATGAAAATCGCAATTTTACGATATTTTAACCGTTATTTCAAATTTCGAAGAAATTTTCTGGAGGCCCTTTCAAAATCTCTGCTTAGAACTGACACGTTTTTGGCGAAATCGAGAAATTATTTTTCGTGAAAATCCTTTTTTACATTTTTTCGATAAAAAAAACATCTTGTTTTTAAAACACCTACAGCTTTACCGATTGTAATGATTTTTCACAGAACCTTAATTTCATGAATTAATTTATCATCTGAATTTGGCGAAATTGAAAAATTATATTTCTGAAGATCGCTTTTTTACATATTTTCGTTTTTTACAAAATTTCTTCTACTTATAACACCTAATGTTTTTTCCCCCGATTGTAATGATTTTTTCAGGGCAATAAAAAAATTTTTTTTTAAAAGACCCAAAAATTTTCGTTTTTTTTTGTTTTTAAAAATTTGTTCGACTTACATTGTAAGTAGGTAAAAAGTAATTTTCCCCCCTGATCCCTCATGTCGTCGCGTAAAAATTAAAACAAATATTACCAAGCGCTGCGCGGGCCCAAAAGCAATGGGAAACGAAATCAATTAAAATACTATCTGAAGTTTTTTTGTGGTGAGTGAATTTTATTTTGAATCATTTTTAAAAAAGAAATTTTCTTACGGGATGCAACATCCATACCGGGGACGTTCAAAAAAATTATTGTTTAACCTACAAAAATGCAAAAACTTGAAAAAAAGGGGGCCCAAAAAAACGAGAAATAAAAGTACTCAACTGCGAAAGGGGTGGATCAGAAGTGGGGGCCAACCCCATTATTTGTTTAAAATAAAAATTTATTTATTAATTGTATAAAAAATTAATAATATATCAAATCCATTTTTACCAACTAAATTATGAAATAAATATTTTAACAAAAAAACATAAATTAAAAAAATGTTTGAAACATTTTACATGGGGAAAATCAAAAAAAACAACGCCATTTAAAAATTTAAAAGCTTGGTCGATGAATTTTTAATTTGGTTTGTCGTTACGACAAATAAAAACAAAAACCAAACCCAAAAACCCTCGACCGCTTTTTAATTTTAAGGGGAAATGGCGCTGTTAATTTTGATATTTCCACTGTAAATGTCTCAATAAATTTATTTATTTTTATGTTTTTTTTTTAAAAATTTTTTTTCATAATTTAGTTAGATAAAAATAGGGTATTGTATATTTTTAAATTTATTATAAAATTTAAATAAATATATTTATTTTTTAAAAAAAAATAATGTGCTTGGGCCCAACTTCAGATCTCACCACTTTTGCAGTTGAGCCACTTTATTTTCCCCCTTTTTTTTGGGTTTGGGGCCCTTTTTTTTAAAAAGTTTTTGCTTTTTGAGGTATTTAATAAAAAAAAATTTTCCCCCTTTTAACTGACAACGAAGATGATTTATTCACTTTATTTCTGTGATAGCCCTGGGAAAATTTGAAAAATCTTGAAAAGTGTATAAGGGCGAAGGGGTAAGAAACAAACAGCTGAGAAAATTTTCATACATAGTTCATTTTTTTTACATTTAGCCTATGTCGTCCGGTTGTACATAAAAACTCAGCCAGGCGCGTCTGGCCCCTAATTTAGTAGCAAAAAGGCGCCGCCCCCCCCCCACGGGTACGAATGACCCTGGATGAGATCTATATAATTGCGGATGTGAATCGCGTGTCGTCGTTTTTAACGAGCGTTGTTTTGGTTCAAAAATAATTTTTTAGCATTTTACTGAAAGGCAAATACTAAATTGGTGTGCGGTAGTGGTTTTTGAACTCGGGGCGGGGGTCGGGTCGGGGGAATTTAAAAAACCTCGGGGTCGGGGAATTGAAATACCCCCGGGTCGGGGTCGGGTAGGAATTTTTTTTTTTATTTTTGAAATTTATTTAAAAAAAAAAAAAATACTAAAAACATTTTGCATTGGTTGCGGTACCCTCTGGGGTGTGTTGACACAAAGACTTCCAAATCCCCGGGGTCTTTTGAAAATTTTGCTTGAGAGGCCCAGGCCCCAGTCAGTGAAACCCCCCCTATTATCATTTTCCGCATCAATCGTTCGTTTTTCTTTGGAAATAAATCGTAACAAACGTTTTCTAAAATTTTTCCCATACGAAAACCCCCAAAAAAAAAACCATGCGATCGCGATTTTTCCTTCCGGCCGACGAAATCTGCGTTTTTAACACCCTGATCTGACGGGAAACATGCGTTTGTACCACCCTGCATCGACAAAAAACGCGCGTTTGCACCACCCCTTTGGTCTGACTCGCCCAACGCTCTGCTGCGCGTAACGATGCGCACTAGATCGGACTTCTAGATGAATTGCAACTTGTTTTAGGCCTGCGCCTAGGCATTAGACGATGTTATTAGCGTTGTTTTCTTTTTACCATTCGCCCACGTACGTAATATTCAACTTGCTTTATGCCGTAATAGCGTTGAATAACCAGAAGACGAGTAATGACGGTCAGTAGGGCTAGTTATATTACTCCAGCGGGAACAGCGACAGAAGAGCCAAGGACACAGCATCATAGCATAGCCGCGCCCACGTCGTAGCGATTGGTCCGCTCCGACGTCAGCTGTTCGTTTGGCGTGTGAGCGGGAGGTTTAAAAGGAGCAGATTGGCGTGTTTCTTATTACTTCTACCCGACCCGACTTTTTCGGGTAGGAATTGACGGCCCGACCCGAGGTCGGGTAATTTTACCTACCCGAAAATTACCCGTTTTTCGGGTACCCGCACATCCCTAACTAGAATAAATCATTAGTAACATTAAATATATTACGATTTCTCGAACACGATTCACGCATTTTGAAAGTATAATCCAGAAGTTAATGTATTAAAAAAAAAATTACCATATTTTCTAATATCTTAGTTCATGCCTAAGGGTGGCACACTATTGTCTTGTCTTACTTGTAAGTATATACTGTACTATGTAATACATGCATAAAAATGCAGCAACATTATTATACTTGTGAATTATTGTGTGTGCGAGGCAATGCAATCAGTATTAACTTTGACAATAATTGACCGTACCGATACCATTTTATTTGCGACAAAAAGATAATTATCAAACCTACGCACGCCAGACCACAATGTGCGCTAGTAACTTAAAAAAATATATTAAATACAATAACACAATTCGGCAATATAATCAATTATTCAACGGATTATTGAACCCAAGGCGTACCGCAAATTGCCCCGCAAGAAACGTTTCGGGACGGGACCCTAGGTAATGAGTCAAATCGATCACAGCGAAATCATCAGATTACTTTTAGGTATATAATTCCCCAATACACCATAAAATTATGTAATTGCTCTAAACTACTGGCTTAATTATAAGTACTGATTTCCTGATTTCCCTTTGGTACCTTTGGTCTTTTATTGGATTGGATCAACGTTGCTTTCGTAGTGAAGACTTTCTTTTGACTATGAGAAAAATACCTCGGGTGTTTTTTTTTAAAAAAGTTTTTGTCTGTTCGCGCACTACCGGAAAATGGCTACTCCGATCCTGATGAAATTTTCAGAGGACCTTTGAAATCTCTGAACTTAGACCTGTCTCTTTTTTGGGTACGATAAAAAAATCTTATAAACATCGAAATCTTACTATTTTTCTATTTAAGATTCCGATCTTGGAGAAATTTTCAGGTGATCTTCGAAACCCTCAACATGTCGTTGATGTTAATACTGACTTTTTTCATCGAAGAAATGTATGTACAGATAATTGTACTGCTACGATTGCCACGGCTTTTGGTACAGCTGAAGAAAATATATTTTACATGAAATTTGCATTTTGACTTATTTAACCCCATTTCCAAACTATTTTTACGTGTTATTTCGCTCTGAAGAAGCTTTCGAAAGCTAGTAGGGTACCACCATTTTGAAATTGTTATTCGATGTTTAACAGTGTAATAACAAAACTCAAGTAAAAATTTTAACTAGAGAATGGAGATGCAAGTTGATGATTTAGTTGTTAAAATAATGTATTAAGTTTTCTTGTGTGTAAAAATAGACACAATTTGAAATTGGTATGACAATAAAAAGACCAGTTCGTTTTGCAGGCCGGGCCCTCTTACACACCGAACCCCCACCTGCCTCCCGGTGGGCGTCGGGTTCTCATTTACGCCACTGCATTAGACAAATGAGCGAGCCATGTGTTGAGAATCCATGTAACATTCCCTTTCCTCCCCCTACCTAAGGCTGGATCCAGCATGTGTCTATACTCTCTCCTCCCTAGCCTATCATATTAAATGCAAATGTTTCCGGGTACTCAACATTGAACTCGTTTTTACAATGACTTTGGCGTTTTCCTTGCTAATACTAGCCTGTATAGGTTTTTAATTGTTAAAAAAATTATGAGTAATTGGGGTTAAGGTCAAAATTTGTATTTTTGAAATATATTCGTAAAACGTTTCATCTCTACTGCCACAATAATGTTTTATGTTTGTCACAATGTTGTAGATTGTAAGTAGATAGAGCAAAGTTTATAAGCCACACTGGCATAAAGAGGTTATTGTTACAATGAAGCCACAAGTTTGTAGTCATTTATCTGAATTTTATGTACGTTTACATACACAGTTATATACCATCTTTATGCCATTATTGTCTTATGGTTTTTAAACTAAGCTCTATTTAATTACTATTTATAGCAACGAGAGAAAATAAAACATTATTGTACCAATAGAAATAAGACTCCGAACTATTCCCCCCTATCCCCCCCCCCAAAAAAAAAAAAAACGACTTAAATTGATAGACGCTAAATTTACTTCATTGAAGAGTTACTTTTTGTAACTTATTATTAAATTAACATGTATTAGACTATGAAAAAAATATATATTGTCCCTATTTTTGGGGCGTACCGGCTGTTTAATTTGCATATTGCACCTTATTGCACTAATCAAGTCCAATTTCAAAACGGCTTTTTCAGATTATCTTCATTTTTTTATTAATTTCGTCATCTCTTTGTTCATATAGTGAACAAGTTTGGTAAGGTTTTGCGGAGAGGGATTACAGCTATGAATTTTTTTATTTGCCCCATAAAATTTGCCCCAACACTCAACTCAATGGGTTAAATAAAAAAATTCATAACTTGTAAGTTGTAATCCCTTCCGCATAACCTTACGAAACTTGTTCACTATATGAACAAAGAGATGACGAAATTTAATTTTAAAAAATGAAGATAATCTGAAAAGCCGTTTTGAAATTGGACTTGATAGGCCTAGTGCAATTAGTCGCAATATGCAAATTAAACAGCCGGTACGCCCCGGAAATAGGACAATATTTTGTTTTTTGTTTTTTTGCATAGCCTAATACATGTTATTAAAATAATTAGTTACAAAAAGAAACTCTTCAATAAAGTCAAAATAGCAAATAGAATGGCCTTAAACTATTTGCTATCAATTAAAAAATTATTTATTAAATAATTAAAAAAAATATGTTTTAATTAAATACCATGGTTGTTAGGTTTTAAATTATAAAACGATTTTTCTAAGTTCAATTATTAACATTTTTATTTAGGGGATGATGATACCACCCAACCGATGGGGATTTAAGGGATTTTTTATGGGTGATAAAGTGTTTTTGGTTCCCAAAGTAAAGTCGTTGAAAACGAATATCAGATGAAGAGACCATTGAAGAAGAACTGTCTAGTCTCCGTAAACCCTTATCTATGAATGGGTTTCCAAACTTTAATATGCAAAAGGCGTTTATACATAAACCTAAAAGCGTAACTTATGTAACAACGGTTGGAGATGAGACACCTAAGGCTCAAGCTTACCTTCCAATACAGTGGCGTAGGAACCCTTGGGTCCTGCAGAGGGATTAAACATAGTGATTTATAATTTATCTTGTTTCAGTACATTTCCGTCGTGAATTGATATTATTTTAGAATGTCTAAAAGAGAACCAGCCCTTCATTCACAGACGTCTGACAATTTGTCAGCTTACGAGGAGCACTTTCATCCCATCCTAGTTCGAATCCCGCGTAGATTTGACCAGTAGCGCCCAACTAGCGGATAACCTTGGTACTAGAGCAACCAATAGTCATTAGGCTGACAGTGTCGCGCCTTCTCAGATGCCTACTTCAACTCTCCTAAGTCTAGCGGGTTGCATAGAGGAGTTTACGCAGGGTGCGTGAAACAGTGACGTTTCAAAAACATCGTTTTGATCATCACATCACCGAATATCCACTGCACACAATACCCACAACACCGAATTCACAGATGAAAAATGTTTAAGTATTTCAGAATTGGTCGTGTGGCATGCCCTGTCGTAAGACCGAAAGTTTCGGTGTTGTGGCACATACTGGATGGGTCGTAAGACCGAATTATTCGGTGTTGTGACACAGGTATCCACAGCACACAATTGCCACAAGACCGAAGAATTCGGTGTTGTGGCCCTAGCAGGACGGGTCGTTCTTCACAACTTACTTTAGATTTTACCGATTTGCGGTCTTGTGGCGATTGTGTGTTGTGGGTATTCGGTGATGTGGCCTATTCTGTGTTTGGACTCTGAAAATAAAATTATTCGGTCTTACGACCCATTCAGAAATACTTTAACATTTTTCAACTGTGAATTCGGTGTTGTGGGTATTGTGTGCAGTGGATATTCGGTGATGTGGCCCCGACCCGTTCAGATGTAAGCATTCAAAATTGTGGGCAATAACATTGATATTAGTATTTCGACCCGCGTTTAGCGGCATAGAAATGTGCACAATCTTTGTTTTTTCAATATTTACGATTAGCCTTACGTCATGGTTCCACCTGAGTAAATTTAGAAAATCATTTGCAAGTATCTTTCTGCAATTTTTACGTTTTTATGGATAGACACTAAAGCAAAGTCATCAGCGTAGCAAAAAGCAATGCACTTAATAATATACTTAACCATAATATTTACATATATTAAGTAAAGTTGAGGTCCTAAAATAGAGCCTTGTGGTACGCCACTGCTACATGACTTTGCTTCACTATACACTTCGCCTATTCTTACAATTAACTTTCTGCTCGATAAATAATTTTTAAACCAATTTAACAATGTACCTCTAACCCCAATACTTTCCAACGCATCTAGCAGCTTATTAAAATCAAGGGTGTCAAATGCTTTTTTATAATCGATAAACATACATAAAATGTTAAAATTTTCGTCTAGCTTAGTATTAACTAGGTCAGAAAAGGATGCCAAAAGGTCAACTGTACTTTTTCCTCTTTGAAATCCATATTGTTGTTCGTTTATTATTTTAAATTTCGTCATGTAATCTATTAAGCAATTTGCCACGTATCTTTCAAGTATTTTTTCAATGCTACACATAATGGCAATTGGCCTATAATTGACATATTTCAAATGGTTGCCCTTTTTGAAAATTGGCCTGACAACAGATGTTTTCAATGTTTCTGGAATAATACCGTTGGGTGACTAGTGTTCTCAGAGTAATAGCTTTTACCGGCTTCAGCCTGCTCACTTGTGGGCTACCTACACGTTAGAGCGCGCTAGTTGTTAGCACTGATAGTTGCACAACCTAGCAGACAACTAGGGAGGTAATTGGTTGCCGGTCACTTCTGCTCAGTCAACAATTCGATCCTAGCGCTTGTAGCGCATGCTTGTGTAGCTACTTCAACACTAATGACGCGCAAATTTTGAATTTGTATTGAAATCAAATAACTTGCTGTTTTGAAATTAAGATGCTTCTTTGCTTAAAATCCAAGCTAGGTGAAAATTATTGTTGCAATGTATTTGCTGCGCATTTATCACGTTATTATTATATAATGTATTTTTATTTTTTTTACAGGATGATAGTTAGGTCTAAATGAAACAAAATTTCATTGTTACTACTGAGCCTTCCTTGGGCAATTATTTATTTGATATGATGTTGGGTGAGAGCATCAACATACAAAAGCAACGCAATAGTATTATTTATCTGTTATTAAAATAAATTGCTGGGGACATTTCGCCGCGCGAATATATTTGGTTGTGTGCACGTTTCAGCCCAAAGTATGTGGACTATCCTCAGGATAGACCTAATTAAATAATAAATGTCCCAATTAATTAATTAATTAAAAATATGATAATATCCGGGTCACAAAAGCCTAAAATTAGGAATTTATATCAAGTTATTATTTAGTTACAGACACAGGATGGTAAATAACTGTAAAAAAAAATGTTAAATGAGTTCCCGAGATTATTTTGGCATTAAATATTCGTTCCTAGCCAAAAGACTGCTGTGTTGTTGTAACAACTGTAAGATACAATTTGAATTTTTTTTACGATGATGGACTGGGCTGCTTTGAGTGAAATATAAATTAGAGTGAAATGTAAAAATTTCTATTTTTTATTTGCGAAATAACACTATATAGCCATAATCGTTAAAAAAAAGTACAAAAGGCATTTCCCTTAGCTAGATGAAATTGTCGCTCTCCATTACAACATATTATGGGGTCTACACAATCAATGCGTTATGTTAATTCCCCACCCTGTGCCCTCCTGTCTCACCCGTCGTGCGATCTTCCACAATTATACCGCGTAAATAAATTATTACCAAAATTTCTCTAATGTTTTCAATCTGCTAGAAGTCAAAAGCGCACTTTAATATATTATCTGCTCGCCAGCATTCTAGCCCCAGCCCCCCCCCCCACCCCCACTGTGCCAACGCTCGTGACCTTGTGACAAGATATAAAGCAGATGCAAGGAAGGAACAGTAAGTGTTCCTTATAATGAAATACTACTTCATCCGCACGTCATTGTTTATAGGACAGCATTAGGGCCTACGTCTGGGATGAGCGGGTTCAGCCAAGGCCATCTCTATATCGCTCCGCTCTCACCCCCACGACCCCCCCCCTCACCCTCACGATGGCCTCGGTTCAGCGGGCGTTACACTAGGAAGTTCAAAAAGTGAAAAGAGAAACAATTTCAACTGTTTTTTGATGATAAAAGCATGAAATATAAATGTTTTTATTATTTTAATTTTTCCTTTTGATGTTTTCTGCTATGTAATTTGAACAGCCATTGTATTTTCCAATACTATTTCCTATTTCAAACTCAAAACAGAGCCGCTTTAGTCCAGTTATAGAGCAAATACAGTTAGCTCTTGAAGGGGTTTTTAATTTTTTACATTAACTTTCCTCTTTTCAATAGTCAAACTCTGGTCTACTATAAAAAAAGAAAAGTAAAAAGTAAAATGACCTTGAAGAGTTGATTGTGATTGGTCAATTTCAGAAATAGGTGGCAGATATCATAACATGTGCCAGAATGCATATAAACCTGGCTGTGAAATATAATAAAATGCTTGACAAATGTCAAATGTTTCACACTGCCAATTTGAGCATATTCTTTTGAAAAAAAAAACGAAATAATAAGAATGATGAATGAGGAAAAGTCGGTAAAATCACCATGAACGTCAATCAATTGGTATTGTTTTAGAATATGATTCAAAGGATGAAATTGATTGATTATTACTAGTCAGGTGGCTTTGTTGACAAGTTTGTTATTTACTGGTTTAGAATAGCCCTTATTCTGTTTACTTTTCTCTTTTCACTTTTTGAACGTATCATTCACACGATTTCTTGTGTAATTTGTGATTGTAATTTTTTTGTAACCGCGTCCGCCGGTAATGTGGACGGGTACCCGGGTAGTAAAAAGTCGAGTTTCGTCATCCCTAAATAGTCTCAATGACACAAGACATAGTTAAAAATATAATCTGAGTTTTAAAAAAATCTCGCGGTCATTTGCGGCGCATTTGTTAAGTGCGTTTACTCGCGAGTAGAACACATTGTTCTCTTCGAGAGCGGAGTTCTTTTGTATGTCAGCTAATTGAAATATATATACAATTTCAGATACCGAGAAGCAACAAGCCCGAAGATTGAGAATAAGATTAGACAAGGATGTCATAAAAATATTTAATTCATAAAGTAATAAATAAGTTTATCCAATAAAACCTTAACTCTTGAAGTCATTATTAAAATCAAAATCAAATGCTTTTAAGTTTTATCCACTATGAATGAAAAAAATCGGACATCATTTACGGGTTTTAAGCATTTTATATACATTATTTTGGATAATAACAAAATACTTAAAACCCGTAAATAAAGGCCGATTTTTTCCGTTCAAAGTGGATAAAACTTACAAAAAATCATACATTTTTGTCACAGCATTTTATTTTAATTTTAATAATGATTTCAAGAGTTAATGATTGTATTGGATAAACTTATATATCCTTTTATTAATTAAATATTTTTATGACATCCTAGTCTAATCCTATTGTCATACATCGGCCGTGTAGCTCTTCGGAATCTGAAATTGTATAGAATTCAATTAGCTGACATACAAAAGAACTCCGCTCTCGAAGAGAACAATGTGTTCTACTCGCAAGTAAACGCACATAGAGATAGTGTCATCATGCCTTGAATGTCGCCACAATGTGCAATTATTTTAACCAACGCAACAATACCGTAAACATTTTATATATTTTGTGTGTATTCATCCCTTGAATAGTAATTTATAAATCTGTGTTGCCAAGTTTTATTTCACGTAATTTAAATAGCAGATTAAATTATACTTTGTATATTTTGTGTTATAGAGTTGGTATATTCTTCTGACTTACGCCAGTGAAGATCGGTAAATCTATCACCAGCTATCACGAATCAACATTGTATCTATTTTTAATATAGCCTAATTGTAGGTGTATAAACGCTTGGGTTTTTGTGTTGAAGTAATTTATTTGTAGTTTCCCAAACGCATATGGAGATGTTTTCCCGATAGTTGATTTTGACAATGGCTAGTGTTCCTGGAATTAAATGGAGCTCGCGTCCTAATTATCGCATTCCCTTGAGACTATCAATAAACTCTGATTGTTTGTAAATAGACGTGCACTCAACGCATCCTTAGACCGACGCATCCCGGCAGCATTCCAATGTAGGCCTATGCCATCTGGACGCTTGTGACTTATGAGCTCTATGCCCCATATGGCTGAAAATATGATATCATAATTAGGGCTTGTAAAATAAAATAAAATCGTATTTAGAGTCTATCCACTCAAGTCACAGAACTGATTTAGTATTGTATTTGTACAACATTGTAATGATCAACACAACAGATAATTTAAATGGTTTAATTCCTATCATTCGTAAAACGCTTTTTTGGTGTGGCCGACGTGCCGAACAATGGATTTATGTTGATGAATCGCACCTTCGCTTCTGTAATTCTGTAAATTATATGCATACACTAAGTCGGTTATGTGTGGTATGAGACCTTTTCTAACAAGCCTTTAAATAATTACACAATGATTAACGGCTATTGCCCCCAAAAATTACAAACTTGCAAAATCAATAAAGCGCAGGCCAGTAAACAACGTCATTACAATGTTCGCGAATTTGCGGTATGTCATGAAATTAAAAGTTTTAATTCGATTCGGTTGACGATGCGGATTACTTTTGCGATTATAGAGACACGCGTTTTGTATGTTTCGGGGCTTTGCGTGATTAATAATTCCCATTCCGAAATTTATCTCCTTCTGCATTAGATATTATGCATACACGTTATTGTTTTCTTGTTCTCCACGCGTTTTCGCCATTCATAAATAAAACATTAGAATAAAATTTGGAATCTGTATGCGAACGTGTGTACTAATTGGATGAGCGTAGCGAAGATTTCAATTTCACTTACCCTTGAGAAGAATAGCTCTGGTGTTTTTTTTTTGTTCGTTAGCACTCTACGGGGCAAACAGCACATCCGATCTTGATGAAGTTTGGAGGGGACCTTCCACAATTTTGGGTACAATCGAAGAAATATTTCTCATGAATATCGTACTTTTACGATTTGTTTCGATTTTTAATGCGACATTTTCGTGACATTTGGCCCGCGACCGGGCAAACGGCTTCTCCGATCTCGATGAAACTTTATGGGAACGTTAGAAATCACGGAACTTGTATATTTTATTATTTTGGGGACAATCAAAGGTATATTTCTCATAAAAATCATGCTTTTAGGGTCAACGATGGGTCGATGTGATCTCGCCGCCCCACACCGTTTCGCGGCTAACGAGACTCGTGACGGTTCGGTTCTGTGTTTTTTTTATATTTGACGCAACAACCGTTAGGTCATAATGCACCACTCTAGCCTAGGGGATATGGCGAGGAGGGGTCCATGCTGTCAGAACCAGACACTGGTAAGGGGAGGAAGGGGGGTTTCTCACGTCGCGGTCGTCATTGTCTTTGTCATCGTTCGTCGTGTCATTGTCATCGTCGTCGGGGAGGTCGTCAAGGGAAGGAGGAGGTGTCCCCGACGACGATTAAATAAAAATAAAATAAATAAATTTTATTTAGAGTCTACCCACTCAGTTATATAACTGATTTTCAGTGGGGGACTTTAAATCAAAGCGACCAAGCCAACCCTGCAGGCCCCGACGCAATCGACGAGTGAGCGATAACCAACCAAATATCGATATTTTAATAGGAAATATAGCAATCAGTGGTATGGACAGTGCGAACACCCGCGAATCAACGCCAGAATCAACAAGGCCGATTCAGAACAACTCTGAAATTTATTATGTGCTTCGTTGCTAGGACGGCTCCAAAGTCACCGTTTACAAACTCCAAAGACAAGAACTGATAGACTTAAGTCCAAATAAGAAGTTAAAAAACTTCTGACTTGAGCGGGAATCGAACCCTGGCCCTTCTGCATTGGAAGCAGATACGCTAACAACAAGACCAACGCACTAGCATAAGCACTAGATATTTATAATGGTTAAGAGCATGTTTAATTTCAAGCTTGTATACAAATTACTACGCCTGAGTAATTACGCGTTTTGATTTTGCTAGGACGGCTCCAAAGTCACCGTTTACAAAACCTCCTAAGACAAGAACTGATAGACTTAAGTCCAAATCAGAATTAAAAAATTTCTGACTTTACGGGAATCGAACCCTGGCCTTCTGCATTGGAAGCAGATACGCTAACAACAAGACCAACGCACTAGCATAAGCACTTGATATTAAAATGGTTAAGAGCATGTTTAATTTCAAGCTTGTACAAATTACTACGCCTGAGTAATTACGCGTTTTGATTTTGATTTTGATTTTGATTTTCCCCGGTCCCAATTGCCCCGGTTTTTGTTATATGGGGTACATCTGAGTGTGGCCCAAGTTTCAAAGTTCTAAGATGAACCGTTTTCCGGTATAGCGTATTATTCATAAGAGTAGGGAAATTACCTACTTTTGATAATTTTGGGTTTTTTTTCGGTACCCGTTAACCAATTTTGCTTTCCATATTCAAAAGTGATAAGAATGAGAGATATCAAAATGTATTCCACGTTTGAAACATCTCAGTTGTAGCATTTTTTTTGAATGATTCATTTTTTAAAAGTTCAGATATGTTTTTTGTCATTTTTGGGCCCATGGTCATCCCAAATTTTTAGCCTCTTGTGTTTTGGACGCAAGATATTTATAATGGTTAATAGCATGTTAAATTTCAAGTTTGTACAAATTACCACGCCTTGGTAATTACGCGTTTTGATTACACCCAAAATTTTGATTTTCTCCGGTCCCTGTTACCCGATTTTTGGTTTGAAAGCAAAAGGCATGCGTCTGAAATACACCTAAGTGTGGTCCAAGTTTCAAGTTCTAAGATTAAACCCGGGTTTCTCTGTAGGCTAGAACTCTCCGCGGAGAACTCCTAGCCACCCACCCACCCACCCACCCACCACCCAGCTTTAAGGAATTTGACGATGTTGAGAGCCTTTTTTAACACAGAAAGAGTTGTCGGATCTGGTTGAGTTTTGTTTTTTGGTATGTCATGGACCACATACCAGGTCATATACGAGTTACAAGACTGTAACTCTTTCGGAGCGGCGTGTGCCAGATAGCCGAAAACCCCCCAACTCTGGTAGGGTATATAGGGCCGGAGTTCGGTGTCGCTAGCAGCCGCATTCGCTTGTCTGCCGGGCGGTCGCCCCTAGATTGATAAAAAAACAATCATAGGGTACGTGAATGTTTTAATTTTTAAGGAATTGACTGGTAACGAATTTACACCATAATATTAATAAGATTACCGTAGCCTAAATTAAGCGATTTTTATTTTGTTTACATATTAATAACGATTTTCCATACTAGGTAGCGCACTACTACGGGAAAACTTGTTATGTTATCGTTGTAAAATTTTAAAGATTTTTTGAACGGCAATTGGAAACTATGGAAAAAGTACTGATTAGTTTTTTACTAGCCCGAGTAAAGTTTCACTAGCCTCGGGCGAGCGTTAATTTTGATCCCTGTTTATACTATGTTTAGCTTAGTCCCTCCCACGCATGCCATAGTTACTTCACTAGGCCGCTTCGCGAAGCTTTCTGTAGTCGTATTGAAGGATGAGCTTTTTTATAAGTTTTTAGTTTGCGTAGGACTATTTTTCCCTTTGCAAGTGTTTTTTGAAGCATTGTAGGTGATTGGTGTCAAGTTTCTATTGTTTCTTCTTATTGTTATTATAAACCTAAAAAAAACTCATATTTTTAAAAACCTTTATTCTATGGATTCTGGCTAACTTTTTCAACTTTTTTTTTCAAAAAGCAATACATAAACCATCACCTTAATGTCCATGTGAAATATGAACGTTGTAGCCCCACCCTTTTTTTGGTCAGAATCGGCCCAAATGTCCGAAAATATTGCAAAAAAAATCGGGAAAAATCGTAAAAATACGATATTCATGAGAAATATTTCTTTGATTGTACCCAAAAACGTGGCAGGCCCTAAGTTTAGAGATTTCGAAGGTCCCCTCCAATTTTCATCAAGATCGCATATGCCGTTTGCCCGGTAGAGTACGAACAGGAAAAAAAAACAAAAAAACAACTAAAAATAAAACCCCCGAGCTAATTTTTGGGGGGGTCAATGAAAATATTGAAGTCTTCGTTTTTGCTCTTCCAACAAAATGGACACAAAAAATCTTTGAAATGAGAATCAAAATCATAATTTTAACCTAACCTAACAAGAACTACTAAGGCATTTCCTTAAATTCTTCTGTTAAAAAAATTTGTATTAAAAAACGGAGAGATATGTAATGGGCTACCTTTTTGATGAAAATAATCATTACTACATTCATATTAATTTTATTTATCACTATGTACCATAAAACCAATATTTCCCAATTTTTCCAATTTTTTCCGACGTGCCCGGAAAAGAACAGAAAAAAACTGTGTTTTTTTCCAAAATTTCCGGAAAAATTGGTACCTTTCAAATCCCTAGGAAGGCATACTAGGAAGACAAAGTGAACACAGATAGTGTAGGCCTAAGTTAACAAATAACCCAGCTACCAGTGGTGTCAAACTGTTTACAAATATCACGATTCAGCATTTGTATGGGTAATGGCACTTTCTCAGACAAACCACACTAATTGTTTTCCAATTTGTGTCTCTAGCAACGATAAAAGTCTAAAATAAAAACTTGTCTTGTACTTTTTATAAGGGAAAGGGTTGAAACTAGTTCTACAAAAACAAGTCTTTTTTTTTTTTTTTACAATTCAAAATAATTAGCCATGTGTGTGTGTCACATGAACACATCTATACAAGTGCCCCCAGACTGTATAAATATAATGCCTCTTCTATTATCATTTAGCCCTACACAGAAAATTTTGTGTAGTGTTTTACTGAAATACAATTAAATTTGGTTAGAAATTACATCTTTATATAATTTGGCATCACCCCTTGTGAAGGACAGAATTGAAATTTTTAAATCTAGGGGAGAGGTGTTATTAAATCATATTTTAATATCCTATTATAGGATTTTAAAAATTTCTATTGATTAATGTGGTTGCAATACTAAAAGAATATCAATATGGTTGTAGAGGAAGTAGGAGCAAAATGTCAATGATGAAGTTTTTATTAGAAATGTGGTAGGCCTTCATAACTAGCTATATTTTGAGGTCTAGAATTGTGCCTATATTTTATAGTTTATAAGCATAAACCTCTTGCAGGCATACTACAAAATCAAATAGTGGCTTTTTTAAAAATCAATACAATGTTTCTGTTTTGATACAATAATATTAAAAAATACATCCAAGCAAAATATAAGTACCTAATACAGTAGGCCTCCCTAGGTACCGTCTACTGTAGATAGCTGTTAAGTCTATACTTACTGTACATAGGCCTAGGTGGTACATTTTTTTAAAGGGAAATGTGACTACACGTAGGATTAAACATTACAACTACATAGTGCTTGAAAATTGAAAGCTGATTCTTTAGCACCATTCACTCAGTGTTTCTCTCCCAAATCACCTACGGTACCTTGTTTAGCATTAAATGTGGAAGGTACAAGAAATTACAAGTTTTTAGTTTTAAAATGGGTTGGAAATAAATTAAAAAATTAACCATCCATCTCACGGGTATCGAACCTGGGTCTGCCCTATTGGTCTTGAAGTACAAGTACGTGATTCAGAGTTTTGTTGATTGAGTAGGTAGAGATTCTTTATGTGTACCGGTAACAGAGAATAGCTGTCCGTAGTGGATCAAAAGGGTTTGCGTGCAGGTCCGAAGCTCGATCCTTGCTCACGGCCTGGGGTTGTGTTGAAACTAATGTAACTGTAGGGCAAGGTTTGGGGATAAGTTCTCCAAGCAAGATAAGGGCCTACAAAAGAGGGGCATTGTAGACTAGCTTAGACAATTGATCAGTTAGTAGGCTAGCCTATGCTAGGCCAATCCTTCTCAGGTTGACAAAATGACATGCACTATCCTATTGCATTAATCACAAAGCTTACATTGCAATATGAGAACAGCACCTAATTGGGAAAAACATGAAATAAGGTCTAACTGCGGGTCTAAGGCCATTGTGTAGGCCCTAGCCCCATCCATTAGGGTTTCGGCATAGCCTACACCAAGCCCTAGAATAAATACTAATGCGAAAAGAAAGGTTAGGGGAAACCCCTGCAATCTGGCTAAGCATCAAAGCCTCTATTCTACTGTACTTTTCTATACTACTACTCCTCCCTGCTGGCTTAAATTGACTAGGTCTAACACTTGGCTATGACTGGTCGAAATTTGGGCCCTACAGAATAATAGGGACCTTCTACGCCTCGGCCTGAGCCCTAGGCCCCTAGCGCAGTATTTGACAGGACTGTCACCCACCAATGTAAGAAGGTTAGGTTGGTTGCAGGCCAACATGTACACGGCTGACGGCTGGAACTCGGAAAGGCTGTGCCACAACAGCTGGGGCCAAGGGGAGGCAAATTTAAAATAGTCCTTTACGAATAACATATTCTCTTACGGTCATATGGATGCCGTCTATACGGTGGGTAGTCCAGTTTCATGGTAAGTTTTACGCACAGTATGGCTAGCCTGGGCCCATGGCTATGCCTAACATACGCCTACGACAAACTGAGCAATTTGAAGATTATTTGATAATGTTATTGAACCTAGATAGTTTATTATTGTTCTGCATACCTTGTTATGTGATCTACGTGTAACAAATAACATCTAAAGTGCGTCATTTTATTGTTATTAAATATAAAAGAGCTGAGCGGTATTTGATATGAAACAAGTTCGCCATTTGTAATTTGAGCTTTCTATAGGTGACAACTCGTAACGCGAGAAGCTCACGCTAAATATTTGTCACTGTAGTTATCGTTGTCTATAGAGAGTAGATGTCACGAGTTACGTGGTCGGACTTTAGGATAGTTGTCACAGAATTGAGATAACGATAGAGAGCTCATGAGCTTTCATGAAATCGATTTCTACAAGCTTACATGATCGCACTGCTGGTATGTGGTTTAACAATACCAAAAAAAAATAAACCCGCCGACCAACCGTTCTGTGTTAAAAAAGGCTCTCAACATCGTCAAATTCCTTTCGGCTGGCGGGTGGGTGGGTGGCTGGCTGGCTGGCTAGGAGTTCTCTGCGGAGATTAATTTAGCCTACAGAGAAAACGGTAAATTTAGAACTATGAAACTTGGACCACACTTAGATGTATTTCAGACGCAGTGACTTTTGCTTTCAAAACCAAAAATCGGGTAACAGGGACCGGAGAAAATCAAAATTTTTGGATGATAATCAAAACGCGTAATTACCAAGGCGTGGTAATTTGTACAAACTTAAAATTTAAACATGCTATTAACCATTATAAATATCTTGCGTCCAAAACACAAGGGGCAAAATTTGGGGATGACCAGGGGCCCCAAAAATGACAAAAAAACATATCTGAACTTTAAGAAATGAACATTAAAAAAAAACGCTACAACTGAGATGTTTCAAACGTGGAATACATTTTGATATCTCTCATTCTTTATCACTTTGAATATGGAAAGAAAAAATTGGGTAACGGGTACCGGAGAAAATCAAAATTATCAAAGTAGGTAATTCCGTACTCTTATGAATAATACGCTATACTGAGAAAACGGTTCATCTTAGAACTTGAAAACTTGGGCCACACTCAGATGTACCTCTATAACCAAAACGGGGCAATCGGACCGGGGAAAATCAAATCAAAATCAAAACGCAGAATTACTCAGGCGTAGTAATTTGAACAAGCTTGAAATTAAACATGCTCTTAAAACCATTTAAATATCTAGTGCTTAAAACACAAGGGGTATCTTTGGGGGGACCGTGGGCCCAAAAATGTCAAAAAACAACTTTGAACTTAAAAAATTTAAATCATTGAAAGCCCATCATCCACCCCTTAATAGCAAACAAAAAACAAAAAGATGTAATACCCAAAACCAAATACAAAAATTCGTAAAAAAAAAAAAAAACGGCAGCCAAGCTCTCCTTCAAAAATCTTCCGCTGTGAATGCCGTGAGATATAAAAGATGAGCCAAGCTTTTTATTCTTTCTACCTAGTTTCGCTTTAAAAATAAGTAAATCATTTCGCCTTTTGACGAGCGCCAACCCAAACCGTTTTTGTGGTAAAAAAGAAAAATTTTTTTAAAATCGAAATAAAAAAATGGCTTGGCCATTGAATTTGGTTCATGGCCAAGAAAAATCTCATTAGGATCGTAGAGTGGTGGCCATTTTGAATTTGACCTCTCAGTATCCTCAGAGGTAAAATCTGACTTCCCTCCCATCTAAATATGAATGTATTAGCTAGCTATGCTAGAAGTTTCATGCTTTTCTCAAAAGTGCACATTTTTTTTTTCAGCTTAACAGCTCTACTAATAGATAACATACTGTATAAGAATAATTTTATTGAAATTGACCAGCACAAAAGGCAGGAAGGCCTCAATAGCCCTGATACAAGTACAATGATGTATTTTTTATATGTATAAAACGAAAAATCGTTGTGTTCCAAGTGGACTGACTAAATAAAAAAATTAGGTTTTGAAATGAATACTGGGACTCGACTCGATACTCGAGTTTTTAAAAGGAAATACTCGACTCGACTCGAATTCAAATGTGCTACTCGCACACCCCTAGCAATTACCAATTAATTTGCAAGTGTCTTGACAAAGCGGGCATTTAATTTTAGTACAATTTACTGGGCCTAAACTTTTTATATCCTACAGTTTTACTATCACACTGTAATGTATATACGGCAATGAGAAAGCGGATTTTTTAGCTAAGCATGGTCATATGTAATGGTGTAGTTATGGAACAAACACCAAATTAATTGCCACAAACGAGTTTTCATTTGACATAAATTTTTAATGACCTTACTTTGTAACATCTATATGAGTACGATCAGTACGCCTACAAAGTTTTGACGTAAATGTATGATTTTTCAACTTTTGCAAGGGAAATAGGTTTTTAAGTTAATTTAAATTTAATTCGTATTAGTGTCTCACTCAGACATATAATTGATTTTTAGTGGGGGACAGTAACCTAAGCGACCAAGCCAACCCGGTAGAACCCCGACGCAATCGACGAGTGAACAATAAGTCGAAAACCCAAACAAGAGTTATATTTTTTTAAATAGAAAATATAGCAATCAATGGTATGGACAGTGCGAAAAAACCGCGGATCAATGCCAGAATCAAAAGTTTGATTCAGACAACTAAAAATTTACTAGGGAAACGCCAAAGTTGTTGTTAAACGAGTGAGTGAGCCATGTGTGAGTACCCGGTAACATTACTTTTAGGCCTCCCTAGCCTATCATGGGCCCTAGAGTGGTGCATTAGGGCCTTACAGTTGACGGCGCCCTTATACCAACTAAACTAAAAACCCTATTATTTATACCAATATAATTATCTTTTTTAAATGCACATTTTTCCCGGATACTCAACACAGACTCGCTCACTCGTCTAACAACGACTTTGGCTTTTCCCCTAGTCTAGTTTGGCTAAGGCCTCCTTATAGCCGAAATGTGGGAGACGTGGGTTGAATCCCTGGTCGGGAAAGATTTTTTTTATTTCTGGATTGTAAAATAAAAAAAAATATAAACATGTTTTGGATTGCATATAACGCAGTTTAGTGTACATCAACTGTGACAAGAATATGGAAAACATAGCCAGTACAAAATGCGTCTAAATATTGCAAGGTTTTTCAATCTCCAAGCTGAATTTGGGGGTCCCTTGGGCGTGAAAAATTCGATCCACCTTGAGCACAGCATTTCACCGCCAGACAAAAAATAAACAAAAAATATTTTTTCAAAACCAAAACCATTGTTGTTAAAATAATTCCTACACATTGGCAGTCTATTTTTTAATTTTTTATTTCTTGTGGGTTTTTAAAATCGCAATGGATCTAGCTGATTTTGTTAGCAGTTCTCAGTAAACTCGTAACGGATGTCGCAATCTGTTCAGCGATTGGGCTGATTTTCAATGTACCCCCAAAACACACACACACGCATGCATACGCAGACTCACAGAATGAGCTCCATTTAAGTTGAAAGTCAGTCGCTACGCTCCCTCGTTTATTATTGTTTAAAATTCCAATTTTCTTACTTTTTGCCTATAATCGTATGCTATTCTGAAAAAATTCTAGTAACTCTCTGCTGGAGTACAGATTTTAAATTACTTGCTGTCGGCCTCGTGTTCCCGACTTGGACACAGGAAGGTGATTTGTAGAGTGTGTGTAACTAACTCAACAATAGTTAAGCAGTTGTGTTTATTTACGGACGGGGTTACTGTTCTCGACCAAGACTGTGTTTCCTCCTGTGTTACGTAACTGGTTATTATGTTCTCCTTGAAACGTTCAGGCGAAAGGTTTGGTATACTGTATTTATGCGAGTAGGGGCCTCGGGTATTTTTGAAATTGTCAATTCAAAAGTGGGGTGCGGCCATTATGTGAAGCCATTTATCAAAGTATTCCTAGCCAACTCTTTAAATTGAGTGGTCAAAAAAAGGGTGCAGCCTTAACTCTAGGCGGCCTATAAGCGAGTAAATATGGTAGATGGCTATTAGTCAGGGTGTGTGATTTTTTATATTTTTTATACAAACTTTACTACTGACCTCCCTTTTAGACAATTGTTGCTACCAGTGTTTCTACGACTGGAGTTAGACAGTGGCACAAGAGTAATTAGACGACCCACCAATATTTATAATTTTTTATTTGACAGGCGAGTATTTGGGTCCCAACGTGTTTTCTTCGTTTGTTTCTGGGTCACCAAGAAATAACTCGGTTGCAGAAAAAAACGCGTTGATACAGTACATCAAAGAAAATCCAAGCAACATCTATAAAACCAAGTATTTTCGTCAAGTTGAGCTAATATTTTACGGGAGCAGTCAGTTAGCTCCATGGCGTTGTATTAAAGGTGGGCTGTAGTTAAAGTGGGGTAAATTTCAAAAACGCGTTTTTATGTAGGCCTATTAAACACATTTTTGACACGATTTCGATAACCCCAGTAAAAACTCGAGCTCAAACGCATGAGCCGTTCGAGAGCTAGCCCGCCTCAAAGTTGGAGGGGTGGGGGTGCCTACGTCACCGCTCCGTAGTCTCGACGGCCGCGGGTCGCTGGCTGCAGCCAACTCACCCTGCGTGCATGGCTCAAGCCCGTGCTTTCGCCGACTCACTACCCCAATAATAGTAATACTAAATAACAAAATAATAAACTCAGTTAACTCACCAATGAAGAAGTTATTAAAAATACTCAGGCTCGAAACCGTCAGCTGCTTTAAAAACCAACGTAGAAGGGTAGAACCCTGTTGATTCTGGGTACCTTTCGCGTGAATACAGTTCACAACACCCCGATGGATATCCCAATAACCTTCCTTTTCTTTTGCCAAATGTTGACCACGAATTCATCCAGTAAACAAATTGTTGGTAAGCAACGTAGCAATATGTATTATTAAATGATTCGTTTAGAATTACTAATAGGCTATCAGGCGCATGCAAAGCTAGTAAGTGATTTGCTGTGTTCAGTGTATCAAGATTTAACACGACACTTTAAAAAATAATATGTTCTGTGATACAGTCAGCACTGCCCCGATGTTCCCTTATTACTTTACTATCACTGCAATATAGTGAATACCCACTAGTTTCGTCTACTAGGAAAACGCTAAAGTCCCGCCGCGTTGAAGGATGAGCTTTTTATAGTTTTTAGTTTGCGTGTCATATCTTTACTTTTGCAAGTGCTTTGTTTTGTTGCCTACGCATTGAAGTGATTGTTGTCAAGTTTCTATTGTTTCTTGTCAATTGGTATTATTTACCTTAAAAAACTTATATTAAAAGCTTTATTTCTATGGATTCTGGCTAACTTTTTCAACTTTTTCTTTCAAAAGGTACTACATCACCATAATCTTAATGTCCATGTATAATATGAACGTTGTAGCCCCACCCGTTTGGTCAGAATTGGGCCAAATGGCACGAAAAATCGCACAAAAAATCAAAAAACTTATATTAAAAGCTTTATTTCTTTGGTTCTGGTAACTTTTCAACATTTTCTTTTTAAAAAACATAAAATCACCATTACCTTAATGTCCCCTGTGAAATATGAACGCTTTAGCCCCACCCGTTTGGTCAGAATCGGCCCAAATGTCACGAAAATATCGCACTAAAAATCGAAAAAAAACGTTAAAGTACGATATTCATGAGAAATATTTCTTCGATTGTACCCAAAAACGTAGCAAGTCTAAGTTCAGAGATTTGAAGGTCCTGTCAAATTTTCATCAAGATCGCATATGCCCGTTTGCCCGGTAGAGAGCGAACAAATAGTCAAACTAACAAAACAAATAAAAACAAACACCCGAGCTTAATTTTTTGGGGGGTCCAGTGAAGATGAGTCTTCGCTTCACTCGCTTCGCTCGCTACGCTCATCCAATCAAAAGTTATTACGCACTCCCCACAATTACACCAATCAATATTCCCTGATCTGCCTATAAGTGATTTTTTTTTGTTTATTCTCCCTTCTATCAGAACGTCTAGGCTCAAAACGATAGGGTTGAATACCGGCCATCACACTCACAAAACACTATCGCACTGACTACGTGGTGAAAGTTTATGACGCAGTACAGAAGACTCCAGAAAATAACTTTGGGTGTCTTATTGTGTTTAAAAAGGTAATTTTTCACGGAAGAGCCCCCAACTCCTTAACCCCCATTAACTGTGGCCAATCATTTTGGACAGTTGAAAGATATATTGCACTAATAAACTAATATATACACGTCATGTTATACAGTGTATGAAAGTTGTTGATTTCATTACTAACTCTTTCTGCGAGGGTGGGGAAACGGAAATGGGAAAGATGTGAATTGGAGTATTCAGTCTTGCGTTACGCTTTGATTTGCTTCGAAATGCATGAGTGATACAATGAAACTAGGAACGTTGTCATCACTAGATAATAAGTCGTCATCATTAGATGGTACGTCGTCGTAACTAGATGGTACGTCGTCGTAACTAGATGACACGTCGTCGTCAGTAATTCACTCTGAGGAAGTACACTCTGAAGATACATCCACATCTGTATCATTATCCACAGGGGCGTCATCTTCGATAGTCTGGCAACGACAGTCATAACCGATTAATTCACGTTGAATTCCTATTTCCTGGATGGAATTCTCGTTCAACACAGTTGTGCCAACATGAATTTCTATCTCGGGCTGTACAATACTAATAACTACCAACTACAATACTAATAATAAATACATTGTAACTCTGTATCAAAACTCTCGCTTTCATGTGACAGCATCGCTCACCATCTTTCTTCTACTCGGCGCTTTTTTTGTGACATGTTGAAACGATGAATCACCCCCTTTTTAATTTATTGACGGTTTTGAATCCTTTTTTAACACGGGATTCGAAAATTTAGCCTAATATGCGGCATGCCAAACTTGATTTTTTTATAAATTAGATGATATTTCAAAGTTTTTGTCAGTAAAGTGGGTAGCAAAATACAACTGAATATTTACTAGGTGTAAACCCCATGCAATTAATTTTCTTCAAGCAAGATTTATGAAGAGTCTTTCGATCTATCACGATTTGGAAACTGAAAAAATAACTTTCTTTGCATCGACGATCACTGATTTTCCTGGCTGATTACTGCACCCGAATACACAACATATTGTCATATTGACGGGGTGTTCATGTTTATAATCATGGGTTATCTAGCAATACAATATACAATAAAATACGTTTTAGCACAAAATCACAACACTGCCGCCTGGCATTTATCAATAAGAATAATAAAATAAAAAAAAACGCTTCAATATAACTACAGTATGTACACACGTTTTACATTGAATTAGAAGGATGGTCACTTCGCACTGCTACCCCTATAACGCCCACACATATATCAAGGGAAGATGTTGTTGTTCCGTGTTAGCACAGTCCGGTCAGAAGCATGAGGTCCGCGCGACCTGCGACCGCTGGGTGAGTGGGAGCGGTGACGTCACGGACGGCCACCCAGAACTTCAACGCGCTGTCGTTTCGCGAGTTCTTATCCGTTTTGGTGGGGTTTTCGCATTATAGTTTGAACATTGCCATTTTTAAAAAAAATTCTCGGACCCTTGAGTACAGCCCACCTTTAAGAAATGAAGAAGAGTAAGTACTGTACGTGTAGTTATGTATCATGTAATGAATGTAAAGTATGTATCAAAGGCGGCTCGTGAGTTATTATTGTGGGGGTGCACATAAAATTTCGAAGTCTTATTCTGCGGGAAACAAAGGGGTCTGGGGCCCAGCCCCAGCCGCTGGAGGCGAAATTTTTTCAGACACTAATGGTCTAAAATACCCGGAAACGACTTTAGAGTATAGTTTTTCGAATTATAGGTCGGAAAAACTCTCCTAGTGTAATTGTTAAAAGAAAACCACCATAAAATTAATTTTTATATGCTTTATCAACCGTGGTCCGTTGTTGGATGAGCGAAGCGAAGACTTCAATTGCACTGACCCCTCAAAAACTTTAGCTCCAATTTTTTTTTTTTTTTTCTGTTCGTTTGCACGATTCCGGGCAAACGGCATATGCGATCTTAATGAAATTGGAGGGGACCTTCGAAATCTCTGAACTTAGACGTGCCAACGTTTTTGGGTACAATCGAAGAAATATTTGTAACGAATTCGTGTTTTAAAGATTTTTTTTTATTTTTTTGTGCGATATTTTCGGACTCATTTGGGCTGATTTGACCAAACGGGTAGGGCTACTGTGGCAGTATTTGAATCACAATGCCTTCTAGGTTTAGACTCATAAGATTAGTAATGTATCTCTAAGGTTGGTACCCCTGCTTGTAGTTGATCTCGCACGAGATGTCAGCCTGAAGTATTAATGTAGCACGCCAGCAGATCCAGATAATAAAGTATGTATTCTAATAGCCTATGCATAGCCTTTTAAATTTAAAAAAAAGCTAACCATCCTGATACATGGTGTTCAGAAGTTATGGATGTTGTTACATGGTTCCAACTCATGAAATTCTCGCTGTATGAATGAAAACAACCATGGGTGCACTAGGCCCCAAGCCCAGGCTAGGCTCACATAGACGCAATTCGATGTTTCTAGACGCTTTTCGAAGCAGGCTAGTGTGTAATCTCTATTTGGAAGATGGACGCCGCAAAACCCCGCTAGGCCTATACAAGGACCAGCCATACAAGCTACAACATGGTAAGTCTTCCAGTTCCTTTTCTGCTGTTTTCATTGGCGAAAATGTGGTAGAGAATTGGTCTTTCTTTAAGGCTCAGTGGAGCAACTATGTCATTGCAAGCGAGCTAAATCTAAAATCTCATGCAATACAAGTACTACATTTTTGACTGCGGTTTTGGGAAAAGATTGCTTCCAAATCTTTCAAAACTTAGCATTGTCTGATGCTGACAAAGCTACAGTTGAGTCAATTAATCACACCTTTATGCATATTTTCTTCCAAAAGTGAACATAAATCTATGAAAGATATGTTTTTCATTCTGCTGGCCAGGAAGATGGGGAGTCAGTTGATGCATTTGTCAATAGGCTTAGGAAAATAGTAGCTACATGTTCCTATGGTCCGATGACTGAGGACATGATACGGGACAAGATAGTGCTTTGGGATCCGAGAAGTTAGAACGCGCCGCCGTTTACTAACTGAAGTCAACCTAACCCTAGACAAGGCTATAGAAATGTGTAGGTCAGAAAGGGAAAATTTCAGAAAAGACAGATACAGCAACATGACAACTCATCAAGCCCAAATAGTAAACAAACTGTCAAAACAGGGAAAGTCACATCATAAGGGCGACCCCGAAGGTAACTAAAACATGTAAATACTGTGGGCGTCAAAATGAACGCGTGCGGGAAAGCTGCCCTGCATTTGGCAAAAAAAGCAATATTTGCCACAAGGAAAATCATTTTTCAAATGTGTGCCCGGGGCAAACAAGGTACTGAACAACAACAGCCTAAAGGTAAGAAAAAATTAAATGCCGTATCGCAGAATACGATGCACAGGGTACAGACTCCGATGAATCCCCTATATCAGGTGAGCTCTATAGGTTATGACGTACATTATGTTAAGGCCATGATTACACACATCAAAGTCAGTGTGGCTGGGAAGAATGATGTCATCGAAGCTCAGATAGACACAGGCCCCTGACTGCAATGTCATGGTTCAGTGAAATTCAAGCAACTTGTGCAAAATGCTGCAAATCGCTTGAACCTAGTTCCGTCAAACTGAGGACTTATGTGGGGGAAAAATTTTAAAAACCATTAGGCCAAGCACAGATTGATTGTAAATATAAGAATAAAAAATGTTCGACAACATTTCAAAATAGTTGAAGTAACTACACTACTCTGCTGTCAAATGATACTAGCATGCGATTGAATCTTGTTAAAATACTTGCAGATCTTCATGCAGTAAAAATCACGACAATGAATTCGATCAAATAACTATCGAATTTTTAAAATGTATTCACAGGTCTTGGTAAATTGCCCGGTAAGTGTCACTTAAAGGTAGACTCGGATGCACAACCTATTCAACACAAACCACGACGCATACCAGTAGCCATTAGGGAAGAATTAAAATCTTACTTAAACCAACTTGAGGAGAGGGAGTTATAAAGAGGTGCATGATCCTACTCCTTGGACACACAATCTGTGGTAGCTCGGAAAAGGTAAGAAGATTCGACTATGCTTAGATCCACCGGAACTCAACGTAGCTTTAGATAGGCCAAGGTATCCGATGAACCCGCTAGAAGAAATCTTACCCGAGTTGGCGAAAGCAAAGATTTCTCGGTGGTAGACGTTAAAGATGCGTACTGGCATGTAGAATTGGATGAAGAGAGTAGCGTTTAACAACGTTCTGGACGAATCAAGGTCGTTACAGGTGGATTCGTCTACCCTTTGGTATTGCCACAGCTAGTGAAGAATTTCAAAGACGACTTCACGAAGCGCTTGATTGTTTGAAAGGTGTAGAAATCATCGCAGACGATATTCTGGTATATGGATGCGGGGGACGATCTCGAAACCGCAAGTAAAAACCACGATCAAAATTTGAAACAATTACTTCTCAGATGCAGAGAAAAGAATATTAAGTTAAACAGAAATAAATTCCGTTACAAACAGAAAGTGTTTTCCCTACATGGGGCATTTTCTTACGAGTGCAGGACTTGAAGCTGATCCCGTCCCAAAATTTGGGTGCAGTCCGTGATGCACCAAAAACCCACTAAAGTCAAAGAAATCCAAACTTTCTTAGGGTTTGTCACATACCTGAGTAAGTTCATCCCTCATTTAACTGACATTTGTGAACCTCTAAGACAGATCGTAGTTAAGGATGAATGGATCTGGGACATCGACTTTAAGACGATGCTTGGACGCTAACAAGAAACAAGATCTTAACAGCTCCAACACTCAGATATTTCGATACCAGCAAACCCGTAGTCATACAGTGTGATGCCAGCAGCATAGGATTAGGAGCAGCTCTTATGCGGAAGGACAACCCCTAGCTTCGCTTCCAGAAAATTGACAGCCACAGAGCAACGTTTATGCGCAAATAGAACGAGAAATGTTGGCTATAGTGGTAAAGGTTGCGAAAAGGGTTTTCCAATATCTAGTTTGGGTGTAATAATATTTCAGTAGAAACTGACCCAAAACCTCTGGAGACTATCCTAAGAAAACCACTTCTAGCTGGCACCCGGGACGACTACAACGTTGATGATGCGACTACAACGCTTTCAGCTCAAAATCACATACAAAAAAGGAGCAGATATGCTACTCGCAGATTACCTATCGCGAGCTCCTTCCGATCCACCAGTAAAGTGCGCTGAGCAACATGACGTACATGACGTAAAATTTGAGGTCTGCACGGGCCTACTTCTAGAAGCCCGGCCCGGCCCGGGCCCGGGAATTTCAGGCCGGGCCCGGCCCAGGCCCGTATTAAAAAGCTCATCAAAACCCGGGCCCGGCCGGGCCCCCATAAGTGTAAGAAGGCCGTTTTCAGCCCGTTCAGAGGTTAAACTCAAAGCAAAAAGCATTTTGGATTTTTTAGTTTTTACCATGGGATATATGAATCAACGTCACGGTGGGGATGAAATGTACTATTACTAGAAACAAAACGGTTAAAATTTTGGTCGAGGAACATTTCTATGATCGCAATCGCAAAACCGATTTCAAATTACATCATAAGCCCGAAAAAAGCCCGTCTCATTTAGTGAAAGCAGGCCCCGGGGCCCCGGCTAAAAATGCATAACAGGGCCCGAGCCCGGCCCGCGGGCCCAAACCCGGGCCCCTGCAGACCTCTAACGTATATCACGTCAAAGAAGATGCGTTACTACGAGACCTTGCACTGATACGCAAAACCCTGAGTACACTTACGCCCGTGATACAAGACTCGTAACGATCAAGGCAGCCACGAAGCAAGATCCAATACTGCAGGCCTGCGTGAAGTTTATTTACCGAGGATGGCCGCAGGACAAGAAAGATCTTCTGTTGCCACTTCATGCTTACTGGGCGTTCCGCGATCTACTCGTCCGGAGAATCGTGTCAAGGGAACCAAGTTATAATTCCACCGTTAATGAAAAAAACCTGAAAAATACACTCAAGCCCTGCAGGTAAAGAAGCATGCTTGCGCGTGCTCGCGAGACCGTATTCGGATTGGTATGAAGAAGATATCATCAACCGTTGAAAAGCGTACCATGCCAGGAAGCAGCGCTTCCAGCAAAGGGAAAATTTGCTATCTACCCGTTCTACTTTACCATGGTCGATCGGTCTACTGATTTGTTTCAAGTTGGCAAACAACATACCCCGTAACGTTGATCATTATTCCACCTATTGGAACTGATGAACTAGCCGAACCAACAAATACGTGTCAAAGTTTGAAGAAACACTTCAAACTCACGGGGTACCTGCACTATGATATCAGACAATGGCCCTCAGTACTCCAGCTTGGATTCAAACATTTTTGCAATACTTGGAAATCCAAAAACGTTACGTGTCACCATATCACAGCCAAGCAAATGGTTTCCCCCGAACGCTGTCAAGATACAAAGAATCTGGTCAGAAAACACTAAGATAGTAGCGATCTCCCGTTAGCCATTCTTGGAGCAACGTAACATTCCGAACAAGATACACAGTGCAGCCAGTCAAATGCTAATGTCAAGACGTACACGAACACCATTCCGATTGCTAACCAACTGCTTATCCAAAAGTTATTCCAGATATACCACAGAAAACTTGAGGCCAGACGTAAAAACAAAGCAACACTAGATCGACAGCCGTCGATAGTTGGACCCAGATGAAGGCAATCCCTTGTATACAATCACCGTCGGAAGATGGGAATTAGCACTGTCAACCACACATAGGGCCCGTTTATATCCGTAAACACAACGGAACCTGTACCGCAAGGAAACCGCAAGCTTCTAAACCAACTAGAGAGGCTATTACCCCCATCACTTCTATTGACTATGAAACCGACATCAAACAATCACCTGATAATTCTTCAACACAGGAATATCATCCCAGATCAACAAGATGTACGGATTTTCCCAAAAAACTCGTTCAAGTAGAGGACAAGACGACACGGACTTGCCGACCAATCCTTTGAGCAGTCGCAACAGGGAAAAATGCCGGGCCTTCTACTCAACCTTGTTCCAGGAGAGGACGACCATTGTGCCTCGAGAAGTTCAAGATTACGTTTCCTAGGCTCTAGCTCCTAAAGACTAAAGATGTTTGATAATTAATGAAACAGTCTTAGTTTTGTAGATTGACTCAATATTACGTGTATTCTCTTAGTGTATAGCCTACGCTATTAAGATATTTTCTTGTTACGTATGTTTGATACAACCCTATTCTAAAGTATTTCTCCATGTTTATTTTACCATTTGATTTATCTTTATTTGTTTTCCCAAAAGAAGGGGATGTGGCCCTATTGAATCACTGCCTTCTAGGGTTTTGGACTCAAGATTAGTAATGATCTTAAGGTGGGACCACTGCTTGTAGTTGATCTTCTGCACGAGATGTCAGCCTGAAGTATTAATGTTCACGCTAGCAGATCCAGAAATAAAGTATGTATTCTAAAGCCTATGCATAGCCTTTAATTAAAGACAAGCTCAACCATCCGATACAGCTACAACGTTTCATATTTTACATGGCATTAAAGATGTGATGTAGTACCTTTTTAAAGAAAAAGTTAGCCAGAAACCATAGAAATAAGGTTTAATAGGTTGTTTTTCGATTTTAAGTGCGATTTTCGTCACATTTGGGCCGATTTGACCAAAGGTGGGCTACAACGTTATTTCACATGGACATTAAGGTTGGATGTGATAAGTACTTTGAATGAAAAAGTTGGGAAAAGTAGGCCAGAATCTAGAAATAAATGTTTTAATATGAATTTTTTTAGGTTAATAACAATTAACAAGTAACAATAGAAAAACTTTTGACAAAAATCACCTACGTACTTCACAAGCCTTTCAAAGGAAAGTGGTCCACGCAAACTAAAAAAAAAAAAAAAAAAAAACTTTACGCTCATCTTAGACTTGAGCGTTTTCCTAGTGGGAGCCTACTAGTTGAAATGTAAACTAGTGAAATTGTTTGTTGGCGGTTAAGGTCCCTACGTTAATGTAGCAGCAGCACGAAAATAAGTATGTATCTAATAGCCTATGCAATAGCCTTTAATTAAAGACCAGCTAACCATCCTGATACATGGTGTTCAGAAGTTATGGATGTTGTTACATGGTTTCAACTCATGAAATTCTCGCTGTATGAATGAATACAACCATGGGTGCACTAGGCCTAAGCCTAGGCTAGGCTCACATAGACGCAATTCGATGTTCTAGACGCTTTTCGAAGCAGGCCTAGTGTGTAATCTCTATTTGAAGATGGACGCCGCAAACCCAGCTAGGCCTATACAAGGACCAGCCATACAAGCTTACAACATGGTAAGTCTTCCAGTCCCTTCTGCTGTTATCATTGGCGAAAATGTGGTAGAGAATTGGTCTTTCTTTAAGGCTCAGTGGAGCAACTATGTCATTGCAAGCGAGCTAAATCTAAAATCTCATGCAATACAAGTAGCTACATTTTAGACTGCGGTTGGAAAAGATTGCTTCCAAATCTTTCAAAACTTAGCATTGTCTGATGCTGACAAAGCTACAGTTGAGTCAATTATATCACACCTTGATGCATATTTTCTTCCAAAAGTGAACATAATCTATGAAAGATATGTTTTTCATTCTGCTGGCCAGGAAGATGGTGAGTCAGTTGATGCATTTGTCAATAGGCTTAGGAAACTAGTAGCTACATGTTCCTATGGTCCGATGACTGAGGACATGATACGGGACAAGATAGTACTAGGGATCCGAGAAGTTAGAACGCGCCGCCGTTTACTAACTGAAGTCAACCTAACCCTAGACAAGGCTATAGAAATGTGTAGGTCAGAGGAAATTACAGAACGACAGATACAGCAACTTGACAACTCATCAAGCCAAGTAGTAAACAAACTGTCAAAACAGGGAAAGTCACATCATAAGTCGACCCCGAAGGTAACTAAAATATGTAAATACTGTGGGCGTCAACATGAACGCGTGCGGGAAAGCTGCCCTGCATTTGGCAAAAAATGCAATATTTGCCACAAGGAAAATCATTTTTCAAATGTGTGCCGGAGCAAACAAGGTACTGAACAACAAAAGCCTAAAGGTAAGAAAAAATTAAATGCCGTATCGCAGAATACGAATGCACAGGGTACAGACTCCGATGAATCACTATATCAGGTGAGCTCTATAGGTTATGATGTACATTATGTTAAGGCCATGATTACACACATCAAAGTCAGTGTGGCTGGCAAGAATGATGTCATCGAAGCTCAGATAGACACAGGCGCTGACTGCAATGTCATGGGTTCAGTGAAATTCAAGCAACTTGTGCAAAATGACTGCAAATCGCTTGAACCTAGTTCCGTCAAACTGAGGACTTATAGTGGGGAAATATTAAAACCATTAGGCCAAGCAAGATTGATTGTAAATATAAGAATAATAAATGTTCGGCAACATTTCAGATAGTTGAAGGTAACTACACTACTCTGCTGTCAAGTGATACTAGCATGCGATTGAATCTTGTTAAAATACTTGCAGATCTTCATGCAGTAAAAGGTCACGACAATGAATTCGATCAAATAACTATCGAATATCAAGATGTATTCACAGGTCTTGGTAAATTGCCCGGTAAGTGTCACTTAAAGGTAGACTCGGATGCACAACCTATTCAACACAAACCACGACGCATACCAGTAGCCATTAGGGAAGAATTAAAATCTTACTTAAACCAACTTGAGGAGAGGGGAGTTATAAAGAAGGTGCATGATCCTACTCCTTGGACACACAATACTGTGGTAGCTCGGAAAGGTAAGAAGATTCGACTATGCTTAGATCCACCGGAACTCAACGTAGCTTTAGATAGGCCAAGGTATCCGATGAACAAGCTAGAAGAAGTCTTACCTGAGTTGGCGAAAGCAAAGATATTCTCGGTGGTAGACGTTAAAGATGCGTACTGGCATGTAGAATTGGATGAAGAGAGTAGCGGTTTAACAACGTTCTGGACGAATCAAGGTCGTTACAGGTGGATTCGTCTACCCTTTGGTATTGCCACAGCTAGTGAAGAATTTCAAAGACGACTTCACGAAGCGCTTGATGGTTTGAAAGGTGTAGAAATCATCGCAGACGATATTCTGGTATATGGATGCGGTGACGATCTCGAAACCGCAAGTAAAGACCACGATCAAAATTTGAAACAATTACTTCTCAGATGCAGAGAAAAGAATATTAAGTTAAACAGAAATAAATTCCGTTACAAACAGAAACGTGTTCCGTACATGGGGCATTTGCTTACGAGTGCAGGACTTGAAGCTGATCCAGTCAAATTGGCTGCAGTCCGTGATGCACCAAAACCGACTAATGTCAAAGAAGTCCAAACTTTCTTAGGGTTTGTCACATACCTGAGTAAGTTCATCCCTCATTTAACTGACATTTGTGAACCTCTAAGACAGATCGTAGTTAAGGATGAATGGATCTGGACATCGACTGAAGACGATGCTTGGACGCTAACAAGAAACAAGATCTTAACAGCTCCAACACTCAGATATTTCGATACCAGCAAACCAGTAGTCATACAGTGTGATGCCAGCAGCATAGGATTAGGAGCAGCTCTTATGCAGGAAGGACAACCCGTAGCCTTCGCTTCCAGAAAATTGACAGCCACAGAGCAACGTTATGCGCAAATAGAACGAGAAATGTTGGCTATAGTGGTAGGTTGCGAAAGGTTTGCCCAATATCTGGTTGGCTGTAATAATATTACAGTAGAAACTGACCACAAACCTCTGGAGACTATCCTAAGAAAACCACTTCTAGCTGCACCGGTACGACTACAACGTATGATGATGCGACTACAACGTTTTCAACTCAAAATCACATACAAAAAAGGAGCAGATATGCTACTCGCAGATTACCTATCGCGAGCTCCTTCCGATCCACCAGTAAAGTGCGCTGAGCAACATGACGTACATGACGTATATTAGAGGTCTGCACGGGCCTACTTCTAGAAGCCCGGCCCGGCCCGGGCCCGGAATTTCAGGCCCAGGCCCGGCCCGGGCCCGTATTAAACTAGCTCATCAAAGCCCGGGCCCGGCCCGGGCCCGCCATAAGTGTAAGTAGGCCCGTTACAGCCCGTTCAGAGGTTAAACTCAAAGCAACAGCATGTGGATTTTTTAGTTTTTACCATGGGATATATGAATCAACGTCACGGTGGGGATGAAATGTACTATTACGAGAAACAAAACGGTGAAATTTTGGTCGAGGAACATTTCTATGATCGCAATCGCAAAAACCGATTTCAAATTACATCATAAAGCCCGAAAAAAGCCCGTCTCATTCAGTGAAAAGCAGGCCCGGGCCCGGCTTAAAATGCATAACAAGGCCCGAGCCCGGCCCGCGGGCCAAGCCCGGGCCCGTGCAGACCTCTAACGTATATCACGTCAAAGAAGATGCGTTACTACGAGACCTTGCACTGATACGCAACCATGAGTACACATACGTCAGTGATACAAGACTCGAAACGATCAAGGCAGCCACGAAGCAAGATCCAATACTGCAGGCCCTGCGTGAAGTCATTTACCGAGGATGGCCGCAGGACAAGAAAGATCTTCCGTTGCCACTTCATGCTTACTGGACGTTCCGCGATCTACTCGTCGCTCAGGGAGGAATCGTGTACAAGGGCAACCAAGTTATAATTCCACCGTTAATGAAGAAAGAAATCCTTGAAAGAATACACTCAAGCCATGCAGGTAAAGAAGCATGCTTGCGCCGTGCTCGCGAGACCGTATTCTGGATTGGTATGAAGGAAGATATCATCAACCGTGTTGAACGCTGTACCCAATGCCAGGAAGCAGCGCCTTCTCAGCAAAAGGAAACTTTGCTATCATACCCGGTTCCTACTTTACCATGGTCGATCGTGTCTACTGATTTGTTTCAAGTTGGCAACAAACACTACTTAGTAACAGTTGATCATTATTCCACCTATTGGGAACTTGATGAACTAGCCGACACAACAAGTCATACCGTGATCAAATGTTTGAAGAAACACTTCACAACTCACGGGATACCATGCACAATGATATCAGACAATGGCCCTCAGTACTCCAGCTTGGAATTCAAACATTTCAGCAATACTTGGAAATTCCAACACGTTACGTCGTCACCATATCACAGCCAAGCAAATGGTCACGCCGAAGCTGCTGTCAAGATAGCGAAGAATCTGGTCAAGAAGACATCTAAAGATAGTAGCGATCTCCAGTTAGCCATCTTGGAGCAACGTAACGTTCCGAAACAAGATACACAGTGCAGTCCAGTGCAAATGCTAATGTCAAGACGTACACGAACACCACTTCCGATTGCTAACCAACTGCTTATCCCAAAAGTTATTCCAGATATACCACAGAAACTTGAGGCCAGACGTGAAAAACAAAAGCAACACTACGATCGGACAGCCGTCGATATGTTGGACCTAGATGAAGGACAATCCGTTCGTATACAATCACCGTCCGGAAGATGGGAATTAGGCACTGTCACCAAACATATAGGGCCCCGTTCATATCTCGTAAACATCAACGGAACCCTGTACCGCAAGAACCGCAAGCTTCTAAGACCAACTAGAGAGGCTATACCCCCATCACTTCTATTGGACTATGAAACACGACATCAATCAATAGCACCTGATACTTCTTCAACACAAGGAAATCATCTATCCCAGACTCAACAAGATGGTACCGGATTATCCCAAGAAACTCGTTCAAGTAGAGGACAAGACGACACGGGTCTTGCCGACCCAACTCCTTTGAGCAGTCGCCAACAGAATAATGCCGGACCTTCTACTCAACCTTGTTCCAGGAGAGGACGACCCATTGTGCCTCCGAAGAAGTTTCAAGATTACGTTCCATAGGCTCTAGCTCCATAATGACTAAAGATTGTTTGATAAATAATTGAAACAGATCTTAGTTTAGTAGATTAGACTCAATATTACGTGTATTCTCTTAGTGTATGAGCCTTACGCTATTAAGATATTTGCTTGTTACGTATGTTTGATACAACATATTCTAAAGGTATTTTCTCCATGTTTATTTTACCATTTGCATTTATCTTTATTTGTTTTCCTTAAAAGAAAGGGGATGTGGCAGTATTTGAATCACACTGCCTTCTAGGTTTAGACTCATAAGATTAGTAATGTATCTCTAAGGTTGGCACCACTGCTTGTAGTTGATCTTCTGCACGAGATGTCAGCCTGAAGTATTAATGTAGCACGCTAGCAGATCCAGATAATAAAGTATGTATTCTAATAGCCTATGCAATAGCCTTTAATTAAAGACCAGCTAACCATCCTGATACAGCTACAACGTTCATATTTCACATGGACATTAAGATTATGGTGATGTAGTACCTTTTGAAAGAAAAAGTTAGCCAGAAACCATAGAAATAAAGGTTTTAATAGGTGTTTTTCGATTTTAAGTGCGATATTTTTGTCACATTTGGGCCGATTCTGACCAAACAGGTGGGGCTACAACGTTATTTCACATGGACATTAAGGTTATGGTGATGAAGTACCTTTTGAATGAAAAAGTTGAAAAAGTTAGCCAGAATCCATAGAAATAAATGTTTTAATATGAATTTTTTTAGGTTTATAATAACAATTAACAAGTAACAATAGAAACTTGACAACAATCACCTACGATACATTCACAAAGCACTTGCAAAGGAAAAGTGGTCCCACGCAAACTAAAAACTTACGCTCATCTTTAGACTTTAACGTTTTCCTAGTGTAGCCTACTAGTTGAAATGTAAACTAGTGAATCTTGTTTGTTGCAGGTAAGGTCGTTCTTATCTCACCGTCTACGTGGGCACAGTGTTGGATGGCGCCGGCTTCTACATGCTACACTTCTGGTACAAATAATTTGATCTTGCATGTTCGTGTGCGACAGTTTCCCAACTGCTCTAAATACCACCATAATTACAATTACAGTGCAAGTTTTCAGTGCAGGTTTACGTTGAGCAATGGCACAACAACCCTCGTACATTTCTTAGACCTGGTTTACATTACTCTCTTTCTAACGCGGGTTGGTCGATATCGAGGGTAATTTTAGCGTGTAAACGCAATCAAGAAGCTACCACAGTTCAGTTTTTAACTCGATTAAAGCTCTGAGTTACTCGCGTTATCGGCAATGATACAAGTAGTGTAAACAGACGACGGTTGACTTCCGTAACTATCGTGACGCCATTTCCAGGAAACATAACCTAACATCTGATTCTCAGCTTCAAATCAACTTAATTAAGCATGTCTGCATTTATAGACAGTGAGACATTACTCTCTACTTCAAATTCACGGTCAGCCTGACTTTGCGTGTGAAGGTTGAAAACCTTATGATAACGAGAGTAAATTGAAATTAATATAAACTCAAGTGGGTTACCCCAGTTTAATCAACCCGCGTTCAACTGTAGTAATATAAACCAGGTCTTACTGATTCTCTCAGTAGATGTAGGGGAGAGGGGGGCTAGTATGGACACTTTTTGAATAATGTATTGATATTTCATTACTGGTTGGAATAAAGGTAGTTCAACATATTCTTGAAACATGTTAGTATGTTACCTTTATTATATATAACTTTATGTTGGTTACATGTTACAAGAATTGTGTTTATGTACCTGATTTAAAATTGTCTACAAAGTGTCCACACTAGCCCCAGTACGAGGCTAGTGTGGACAATGTAGGGGGTTAGTGTGGACACCTAAGAAAAAGCTCATCAACACAAAATTTAGCTTCTTATATACTATATTAGGTATACATAGGATAAGTCTAGTAGGTTTGCAACAAAATTTCATACATTATGACTTTGAATAGTGATTTTATTAAACAACGTTGTACATCGAGAAGTCAACGTGGAAAGAGAAGTAGCTTGCTGCACGTGATGTACCACCAACAAGTGATGGGATTGGCAATTTTGCTACAATTTCAGTTCGATAGATTTGAGAAACGTCTTTTACTTCAGGAAAAACAAATGTTAAAGTCTTTCCGTCTTAAAAATTGAACATCAAAGTCTTTCCCCATGCCGTAGGCAACATCGACGCGACCTACATAGAAGACTTCATGGGACTTTTTTGAAAATTTAACCAATATGAAATCATTCACTTGAATGTGATCGTCGTCACACAAAAGTTTTGGTTCAGGGACCTCTTCATCACACAGGATTTCTTCGTCAGATGACCCCAATACGATTCCAGCATCGGAATCAGAATCAGACATTTCTTCACGAAACAGTCGTTTTGCAACCTCCAAGGTGTTTTTCTTTTTCATTATTTTCTTTCCCTTGCATTTATTTTCTCCCTGCCCTTTCTTTGAAGCTCCTACTGCATGTCCACACTAACCCCCTTCAATGCTGTCCACAGTAGCCCCATGCAGCCATTTTTGCTAACATTGTCATAATTTAATAGAACTAGAATATTTTCAAAAACCTTTATAGTCTGAACTGTAGGCCATAGGCCTATAATAAGGCACATTATGCAACAAAACATTGATTTGAATTATAAGGTTAAGTACCTAAATTCACAAATGTCCCATGTCCAGAAAACCTTACCAGCAATGGAGCAAACAGAAGCCATGCAGATATCTTGAAACCTGTTGAACTCAGCAACACCAAATTACATGTGAATGAAGGTAACAGTGTAGCCGACAACTGAGATTTTTTTCAGAATTTATACTTCCTTCATTGGCGGGATATTTAAAGTGTCCACACTAACCCCCTGTACACACTAGCCCCCCTCTCCCCTACACCATGTTGGGAGTAACGGAATAACTTCCTCTGGGCTCTCTAGTAGTTTGGTTGATTTTTATTGCAAAATATTTTACCCATTACACATACATGGTGATCAAAGCATATAACTTTCACTCCATGTAACAAATAGTGACAATTTGATAAAATTACCCAGATTCATATTGAGCAAACATTAATTTTGAGGTAATATATACATGAATATTTTGTCTGGTTTCAGTACTTATGCAATTGTTGAACCCTCCACCCGGTGCCACGCCCCAGGGTACGTAGGGTATGCCCTGTTGAGACAATCGCTGCAGGGGCGGAGTTGACGCGGGATTACGTGGACAGAGATGGGGAAACCGGCTCACCAAGGTAAATTACTTTTTGATAAGTTGGCCTAATGTAGATGGGGAAGTGAGATGTGATCCAACAGCTCGCCTTTAGAATAGGGTTTTCAAACAATATGAAACTTCATATTGAATATCGCGCAGATACGTCACTTTGAAATCATTACGATATCATCATCAACATTATTCATTATCCATCGCCGTTTCCTGCTTCTGGTAGGGTCAGCTTGGGTTTAGCAACCAAATTTTTCCACTTCTTTCTATCCTCCCACAATCCTTTCTCTTCCACATCTTCCCAGCTCTCTCCTCTTGCCTTCAAGTCTCCTGATATTATGTCCTTCCCTTTCTTCCTTGGTCTACCCTAGTCTTCTTCTTCCTTCTTCAATACGCGTTTCCAAGCAAAGATAGATAGCAGCACGAAAACGAAACAAGTCGGACCGGATCAGTGATAGAGGCGAGCTGCTTACGGCCGGCGCTGTATATTCAGTTGGCTTCAACTTGATTTTTGTTACATTTCTGATCATTTGCGAAAACATTGTTGATTATGTCACATCGTCCGCGTATTTTATTAGTAAAATTCGTAAGTTTTGGGGATCGGCTTTGTTAATAACGGGAATTTAATGGCATTTTAAATTACAACAAATAATTGAGATTATTTGATGATATGAGCTCGAAAAGAACAAACCACACTGTTAAACTATTAAATACAGAAACAAGTGTATAAAAAAATGTTGAATGATGAAGATCGATGATATTTTGCCAAGAAAATGTTGCCCAATACTAATAATTTCAATAATTTACTTGATATCCAAAATCAAAAGAGATTCTAGCAAATTATAGCTCTACATTTGTTTTGCACTTTTTCTACTTCGTTTTACAATGTAAACGAAATCGGAGTAGGCCTATATATATTTATCTAGTATACACTTAGGACTTCCGGTTTTTTAAATATACATTTTATGAAAAGGAGGCCTATTGAATAGCTGATGGCCTATTTTTATTATTGTTTTGTATGTCAATAATGGCATGACGCGTTATTCTGCGGACAGCTTTTAAATCTTGTAGGTCATATCATTATACTTATTCTATAGTTATAATATAAATCGTATTTATTATGATATTATGTATTAAATATTGGTAATGAACAATGACGGTAAATGGTATATGTAGGCCTACATTAATTATATAAGGTAGAAAAGGAGTTGGGACTTGTGCATAAGCGCTAATACAATTAATATTATATTTGTTATTGTTTTGTTATTGTTATTATGAGTATGACTTTATTTATATTAAATTATCATAACAAAACGAAAGAAGTATATCTCAATTAAAAGTGCCATAAGAAGCGAGCGATACTTATGTGTGTTTACTATGAGTTGTGAACATTCTTGACTGTTTGAATTTGATTTAGTATTTATATCGTACCCTGTTAGCTTATATTTGGTATATAGCCTATAAATACCAATGATTTATTATGATATTATAATTAGAGAATTGTTATATGGATACAAATGCCATCCTTGGTGTCTCATGGGTGCATTGGGCGCAGGTCTGAATATAGTAATATTATTCTGGTAAACATGGTCTCGAATCCCGCATATTGGAGAGCGATTTAATTATTTTGGTGCACCCCCATGCTTTTGATAATCATCAATTAACAACATTTTGGGAAAGCAACGACAATGTACCTGTGATTGTACATATTTATAAGTGACAAACACGGAATGACATGTATTCTTCAGGTAAGCACATAGCGCGCTCCTCCGACTATCACTGATCGGACAGTTGCATTTTTCGCCACCAGGTAGCAACCCCTTTGCTTGGAAACGCGTATAGGAATGGAATAGAGAAGCTTCTCCAGGCCTCTCTACCTCTGGACCATCCTCTCTAGGCCTCTCTACCTCTGGACCATCCTCTCTAGGCCTCTCTACCTCTGGAGAAGCTTCTCTAGGCCTCACTACCATTGGAGAAGATGCTTTAGGCCTCACCGACTCTGGAGAAGCCTCTCTAGGCCTCTACCCCTGGACCATCCTCTCTAGGCCTCTACCTCTGTAGAAGATGCTTTAGGCCTCACCGACTCTGGAGAAGCCTCTCTAGGCCTCCCCTACTCTGAAAAAGCCTGTCCAATGACATGAAACTTAACTTCTTAAGAGACTCTGAACATTCGAGGTGCCGCGGAGGTCTTTACAAGTTAGTTTGCAGTGCCGATTTTTGACTTTACGTGGTACTGGGACTGGTTGGGCCAGACCTTAAAAAGTAGCGCAAAATCACGCTAATGCTATAAAAAAATTGTAGCATGCTGCCGCTACAATAATCTCTGTAAATGAAGTAGCGCACTACCGGTTCTGCTACAGGTAAAAGTAGCATGCTTCTCCCCAAGACTGCATATTCATGAATATTGTCCACCAACAATTAGTAATAGTAGTATGGTAGAGTAGAGAGAAACAGACAACTGACAAACATATGATGCGCGCCTTAACTCGGGAAGTGCCAACGTCGATATTATCGACGTTTGGATCGTCGCGCGAAGTGCCAGCGTCGATTTTATCGACCTTTGGAAATATGCGCGTTTCCATGGTATAATCGACTAGTGTCGCTATCTAGAAGCGGAGTTGAGTACTACGTGAGTATGTTCACGTTATAGACGCAAAGATTTTCTTTAGAAGGCCGTGTAAATAAATAAATACGAATCCAAAAGGCCGTGATATAATCGTCTGTTTTGTGAGGGAAAGACATGGCATCTCAGCGCGTGTTTGCTAAGTCAAAAAGAGGGCTGAATGATTCAGATTTGTCACATTTATTGGACGAGGGAAGTGATTTCGATATTGAGGAAGGAGAGTTCGACACTTCATCTTCCAGCTGTCAAGAAAGTAATGGCAGTGACCATTTTATGAGTGAAGTGGGCGAGGTCGACTGTGACAGCGTCGATCCAGACTCGATCTTTCCTGGTAAGCTAGGACCAATTATATTTGATTGTCATGACAGACGAAGTAAATACAACTAGGCCCTAGGCCTCTTAGCCTATCAATATGCGTGATTATAAAATATTATTATTTGTTCTAGAAAGAATTGGGTTTGATTTGACAGCAAGTGCTGCACCTAGGCCTAGGCTAGCCCTACGCCCACGCCCACTTTTGGTCATGAATTGACAGATGATGTGACCGAACTAGACGTAGGCCTACCTCACTCGGTAAGTCCGAACCAAAACTTAAGTGGATCAGATGATTTGAATTAGGCCTAGGCGTAGGCCCATCTCCGAATAGATTCACGCCTAGTCCTGGGCCTAGGACTACACCCATCTACGAGAGTGACGACTCTTTTGGGTCAGCTGATGATTCTCCAGCCGACTCAAATGTTCCATTGGCCGACAGATTGCGTAGGCAACCTGTAGGAGGGGGAGCAGTTGGTAGGCCTAGGCCTGTTCGTCGCAGACGTGTTCCGAACTCTGACACTGATTCAGATGAAGAGGCCGTACCAGTACCTCCCAGGCGTAGGCGTCGTAATGCACCACCAGCACCGAACCCCATAAATTTGTGGACGAGAGTTCGGCCGCCAGAGGCTCCCAAGGCTGGACTCCCATTTACGGCACGTAATATAGGGCCTAGGAATGTGCCACCTCGAAACTCCCCTCCAATGGCATATTTCAATGCATTTTTCACATTCCAAATACTTACTCTTATTGTCAGAGAAACAAATGCATATGCTAGGAATCATTTGGATGCTATGCAAGCCTGGATAGAATCACATCCTGCAAGCCGTTTGCGAGATTGGGTGCCCCTTACTTTGACACGTTTGAAAGTTTGGATAGGCGTGCTTTGGAACATGGGTCTCAATAAAAAAAAGATACTAAGAAGCATTGGGATACCCGAAGGACTCAAAGAATGTCATTTTTCTCGGAAGTCATGGCTAGGAATGAATTTCAATCGATCATGCGATTCCTTCACCTTGTGGATAATAATTTGGCCGTACCTGTAGGGGAGCAAGGCTATGACCCCTGGTTCAAAGTTCGTCCTCTCTTGGACTTTATGAACAATAAATGGAAGTCATTGTATGTTCCGGACCAAATGGTGTCACTAGACGAAAGCCTGATAGCAATGAAAAATCGTACAGCATATACAGTACATGCCAAACAAAAGACATGCTAGATTTGGCTTGAAAAAATTTGAATTGTGTGAAAGCAAAACTGGTTATACCTTTCACACAGAGTTATACAATGGCAAAGACTTCTTTGCAGCCCAACGGCCAAAGGGGCTTGCTCATGAAGTGGTCACTCACCTCATAAATGAGTGCCGTTTAGCAAATAATGGTTACCATTTAATCACGGACAATTTCTACACCAAAATACCGTTAGCAGAAGATTTACATGACCAGAAAGTAATGCTAACAGGTACTATACGTTCAAACTCAAGAGGTCTTCCCAAGGACTTTGTGAATGCACCACTAGGGACCGGTGAGACCTGTTACTATCGAAAGGGAGAAGTTTTGGCCTGTAAATTCAAGGAAAAAAAAACTAGGAAACCGGTGCACCTAATTTCAACACATGCACATGCAGAAAATAGTGTTGCCAAAATAAAAAATGGCAAAGAAGTGTGGAAACCAGTGGTAATACAGAATTACAACAAAAGCATGGGGGGTGTGGATATGAAGGATCAGAAAGTTTACCATGTGGCAGCTTCTCATGCAACACGAAGATATTGGGTAAAGATTCTTCAAAATGTTTTCGACATGGCCCTGCTAAATGCATATATTGTTTATGCAGCAAACACAGACAAGAGGAACACTTTAGACCGATTTGATTTTATTGAGGCAATAATTGATGGGCTGTGCTATCCTGTAGCTGAACCGGGCCCAGCCCCTCTTCGAATAGCCGCAATACCGTTAGTCCTCGAAGCTGAACGTCACTTCTTCGAAAAACTACCGCGTCGTCAAGAACGAAAATGTGCTGTATGCGGCCCTGAACAAAAGCGTGGTCGGTCATCATACTGGTGTCCAGGGTGCAACGTGGGTATCCACCAGAAATGCTGGCCCCAGCTCCAACATTTCTACCGTGCACTCGGATACAAGAAACCTACGGTACAGAATGGAGGAGGCGATCACTAAAAGATAGAACTTTGTGAACATCGTGTGTGTGTGTAGGCCTCAACTATAGGCTAACCGCTAAAGTGAAACTTTGCAAATATGCAGCTAACAATGTCAGCCAAATAAATAATGCTTTTGTATATAAACTAACTACCTACAACAAGAATGCCAGTTTTCAGTGTTTGAAATGTGAATTATTTTCAAATTTGAAAAAAATTGTAGGCTTGTAGGCCTACCTACATATCTTATAAGTTATAAGATTGATTCAAATTTTTTTTTTTAATTTTACTGTGTTACATTGAACCCTTGGCAAATGAAGAGGGATACTTTTTCATTCTATTATGACCATAGGGACCATGTTGACTCTCATCATTTTTAGTTTGCAACGCTTTGTGGCCATTGCGCAGTAGGCCTAGTAACTAAATCATGTACAAATTCATAATTTACAATAATATTTCTGCATTGCTTTGGAATTTGGAATAACTTTGTTGACATAATTAGGCCTAGGGCCTTCATTATAATTTTGAATCAGACATTGTTTTAATTATTCCTACTAAATTACATGTAGGCATATTTTACTTCCAATTTTTTATTGTCTTGGGTTAATTTATTCATAAATTTTTAATTAATTTAATTTTTAAAACATTATTGCATTGTGGAAGAGATCATGGTGAAAATGTTTGTAGTATAAATTACGATGGACAGCTAATATCTTGGACTTCAAATTCATTTTCCTGAAATAACCAAAATTCCCCGAATAGCCTGGCACTACAAGATTATACTATAAAATTCATAATACTTTTGTTTTTTACTGAATTACTTTGAATTTTTTTGGGTTAAAATGTTGTCATACATGACAATAGTTTGTGAGGTATGAAATTGGTTGTCCAGATAGGTAATTTCATGACAAATTGCCTGTGAAATTGAAAAATAATTGCAAAAAAATTCACAAACAATTTTAATTCAAAAAATTCAAAATAATTTTTTTCAAAAAAAAAAAATTGATTACATCATTGCATTGCTCATTTTATGCCAAAGATTTTGATCTATCAAACTTTATGATCGGACCATAACTTTAACTTTAAAGTCACTTTTCAATCAAGACTACAAAATGTATATTTTTAGCCTGGCACTACAGGGCTAATAAGCCTGGCACTGACAGGGTTAAGGGCCCCTTACACGAGTAAGTTGGAAAAGTAAAAAGAAAAAGTGAGGAGAAAAAGTAGCTTTTTTGTAGTAGAGATATCATGTAGCTTATGGGACTTGTCGCACTGCCTGCACACGGGGAAGTTAAAAAGTAAAAAGTGAAAAGTCTCCCAACTTGTCGGGCTCTGTTCGACAAGGGAAAAGTGGAAAGAAGAATGGCCTTGAAGAGTTGACCGTGATTGGTCGACAACGTTGTCATTGATTTCAACTTTGGCAAGAAATTGAGATGCAGAAAAACGTTACACCTTTGCCACAGCTTGATATATATGTGGCGGTGGAAATTCCTGCCCGACTGTCAGCTGAGTGTCATTCTGTCAAATTGTAAAATACGCGCAAAAACTGTGTTTCATAGCGTCTACCAAAGTAGCACATTTAGTTTGCCCCAAAATAGAGATGCAAGTGACAGTAATGCGGAACTGGAAGACAGGCTGGCCGTTTTTAGCATCAGGTTTGTACCTAACCTAGGCTCCACTAGGCCCTAGGTTTTAGGCCTAGAACCTAGATTAGTAAACAAACACGCGCCAGTAGGCCTACTGTGTGAAGATCAAGATTGAAGAAAACAATTGTCATGGTTAGCCCGCGCGGCTCAACAGTTTCGCACAAAGGCCGACAGGTGACGCCAGGCACAAACTTTTTCTCTTCGTCCGTGTGAAGGCTTCGAATAGCTACTCGTTCTTTTTACTTTTTACTTTTTACTTTTTCAACTTCCCCGTGTAAAGGGCCCTTTAGCCAGATTCGATGTTCAACTATTGATATCTCAACTACCAATGATTATATCCAGTAACTCACTGCCTTTGGATATTTAGAATTCTTTGATCATCTTATTTTTTCCCCCCAAAACCAGAAACTTTGTTACTGGTATACCTACACATTGTTCTTCGCAAGCGGCTAAGGACGTCTTGACATATGATGTTGATCTCACATGTAGTACTGACAAGAGTGACAACTATTCAGAAAAGGTGGTGTAAACTATGTGTGTGTCTGTGTGTGTTAATTTACTGGTATAGTAAGTACATGCATTGAGATTAAACATCTATAGTAGGCTAGATCCGCAGTCTCCAATACCTCCGCACAGGCGCGAGCATAGCAAATTGAAGCGTCAATCTAACCACTTCAAAATGGCGATTTGGCGTTTTAATTTATGCTTTTTTATTGCAATAAAGTATTTTACTGGATTGTTTGATATGGTTTTAGCTTGTGCAGCATGGGAATGTACAAACGGAAACAATTAGAAGTTATTGCATAAGGGAATTTAGTAATCATTTGGTGTTAATGTCTTATATGCTCAGCTGTCAAACTGACGGCCATCGCTCCCATCTACTTAACATGCAAACCAAGCTTTACAAGATGGCTTCAAAGTTCAAATTGTCATGGAAGTGGACCAAGACTGCAGATCTAGCTTCTATATATGTTTAAGAGGATGGGATAGTCACAAAATTAAAACCACGCAAAATTACAGTTTTTTCGTGATATCTCGAGAACGATTCAAAATATCTAAAAACTGATTCTTGTCCGAATTGTGGTTTTGTTAGAACAATATAATGCAAGAAAAAATATTGTAATGTGATGGTAATTAAGTTTTTTATTTGAATTTTAATTAATTAAATGCATATATCTTAAATACAAACTGCACCAATAATTTTATTTGAATATTTTTTCTTGCATTACATTGTTCTTACAAAACCACAATTAGGTCTAGAATCAGATTTAAAATATTTTGCATCGTTCTCGAGATATCACGAAAAAACTGTAATTTTGCGACTATCCCATCTTCTTAATATCAATGAGTACATGTCCTAGGTATGTGTTTTTTGTATTGTTGAAATTATTGAAGGCTGTGATTACTGACATGACAAATAGAAATGGATCCTCATGTTGTGTACAAAATTACACTACTACATGGCAAGAGTATAACATGTACTGTCGTTTGAGTCCGTTCAGGTTCAATGCTTTCCTAAAAAAAACATTTAAAATTAAACAAAGATTTACACCATTTAACCAAGTTAATAGATGTCTCCAGAAAAAAATTTTACATTTATGATTCTTACTATGTGTCGGATCAAGGGCATTATGACCCGACTGGGAATGTTTCAGGTTAAGAGGACCCCACATAACAAAACCTTGTAAAAATACAGCCAAACCTTACACACTCAAAAGAAATGAGATCTAAAAAAGGGCCAAGCTCATCTACCCGTCCACATTTGCTCATTCTTAATTCATAAACGTACAGTGTCCCGTAACAACATCCTAGTAAAGCTTGGCAAAATAGAATTTGCAACTAGTATTAATTTAAACATTAGTTCATCCAATTTCATTTTTCTAATTAATTTAAAGGTAATGGTCCTGCCGCCGCCCCAGCCTACGATCGCGCCCCCCACCGAGTCCGGGCCAGTCAAATCCCAGACCTCTCCGATGAAACGGTCACTTCCCTCGCTTGGTCCGGCAGAGGTCCAACCACCGCCGCCGCTTCAGCCTACGATCGCCATGGGTGAGTACTAAGCAGACCGTGCGCACCGTGATAACAGTAAGTTATTTATGACCTTTCTTGCCTTGGGTTGGCATCCTTCACCAAACCCAACACTATTTCTGATCAAAATTTTATACTTCACTCCACGTTTGTATTATCAATATTGATTAACCGAGATTCTCTTTGGGAAAATCTCGTCATCAGTATTATCATTTCAACATAACATTGCTTGCCTAGTCGAGCGGGCTAAAGAAAATATAGTAAACATCCTGTCAATTTTACGGCTGGGCATGATATTTATTACAAGTGTTTGACTCTCTATGTTCCAGTTGTCAAGTTCTTGCACCTCCAGGGGCGTGTCATGGACAATTGGGCCCCCTTCCAGGACGGATTCATGGAGGATATGTTTGCAGATGGCCATTCGGAAGAGGACACGAACTTTGGAGACGGCCCAAATGACGAGACAACCAGGAGCCCCGAGAGGAGGATCATGGCCCAGTCCGCCGAGAGCGTCTCCCTCCGCTCTGCGGTACCGCCGGAGACGTTGGATGACATCATCCTAACTAGAACCAGTCAGGCCGAGCGGGAAAACAATGCAGAGGTGGGTTGTGCGGAGGAAGCTCGACATAACGAGACCTCAACGCCATCCATTTCGTTCACCTGACTTAATTTGAATCGGTTATGAACCAAAGGTGTCGAAGTCAACGAGGAGGAGAAGAATGTGGTGGTAGGGATAGATGTGGAGGCAACAACAGAAGGTCAAGGATCGGTTGTTCCAAGGGTAGAAGAGGAAGGTGAAAGAATATCCAAGAAGAAGTCAAACATAAGAAGCAAGAAAACAGACGACAAAGTGAAGGAAGGCGAATGCAGGAAAATATTTAAGAAGAAAAATAAGAGTGCTTCCGGAAAGAATATCGAGTGTGCCAAAATGCTAGATGAACTAGTGGAGGAGGAGAGGCACCCCCCTCAGTCTCTGGAGGTATCTGTCACCCAGGAAGAAAAAGAGGTGGAAAAAAGACACCCCCCTCCAGAGACTGAGGTTGAGGTCACCTGGAGTCGGAGCCAAGTGAAGATTGTAAAGCACTCCAGATTGATCATCAGAGTGATGATTCTCTCCTGTCGACGACCGACGATGAGGATCTCATTGACATACGAAGGGACATGGAAGAGCAGCAATCCTGGTCAGGATCCCTCGGACTCCAAGACTGCGATGTTGCCCAAGACCAGTGGTGCGACCAGTTCGATGAGGAGACTCCTCTGGACAACGCCAACGACTGTGAGGGGGTTAGTAATAAATCATATAAATATCCTATATCTCATATATCTCAAAATTGTCAAAAGGGTAATAGTAATTAGTAGAGATGTGCAAAAATGTTTTTTTAAAGTTTGAAAATTCGCGCCTTAAAAATAAAAATTTGCGATTTTTCGCGATTTACCAAAAAACACAATTTTATCATGCACAACCAAAAAAAAAAAAAAGGACAATTTATGATTGATTTTAATTAATTAAAAGAAAAACAAGCACATGAGAGTGAGAATCAGGTTTAATTATAATCTCATATTCAGTCTACAGTTTTCAAAGGTTCAGACAGTTTTTAAATGTTAAGATTAGATGGATTAATATTTTGAACAAACTTGTGTCTTTGTACTTGTTAATGTTCATACGCGCATACACATAGTGCACTCGCACAACGTTAGGAAGTTAATCATCGAAAGCAAGGATGGTAAGTGCCTCTGCATTTTCTGGAAGCAGTCGTCGGCGACGATCGCTCACAACAATTCAGTACTTTGACAGTGACCGCTCACAGTCCACATTATTAGTTGGAATCCACAACGATTTCAAAATGTTAACAAGATCCATATCTTTCACTTCTCCCTTGCCCATCTCCGCAAGGACTTGTTTTCTTAGGATTTCGTAACCAACCTCTACGTCGTGGTCACCAATATTGTGGAAGAATGGGATCTCGCTTGTGCACTTTTTAATCTCGTCGAGAGATTTGAGCCCAACGCTCAACTTTCTTGGGCTTAAAAGGGCATTTACACACATAAAGACGGTTTTTGCAGGGTCCTTCTGTCGTAGGCTTTTCAGTTTATTTAATGCAGCCATTGTAGCACTTTTCAACAACATTCGCCTTTGCCCTTGTGTTCAGTTGGGACAACTGAACACGTAACTCGTCTGGTACCTCGTCGTGAGTCAGCCCTCGTAGCACAGTTGCAAACCCAACTTCAAGGTCGTCCAGGCGATCGCACAATACATGCGCCTGTGGATAAGTGCTGCCTTCAAGATACACGAGAATGTTTACCATATTTCTACAATTCGTGGCGACAAACAGTGCTTGGCATTGAACTATTCCGATGTCAGCTGGGGTGCATTTTCGGAAGAATTGCACGCCAGCATTGTTTTCGTCTAGACTCTTTAGAAATAACACAATGTCATCGAGATGAGTGCTGACATAAAACGCGGCTTTAAACCAAGAGTTCCATCTAGTCACTACAGGAATCGGGAATAGTGTGACTCTAGCCGGATCATCGGGATACTTTTCTTCGAGAAACTTAATGTAGTTAGTTTTGCGTTTTCTGGTATTTAAAAATGCGTTTTTTATCTTCGTGATCGCCGTGTTGAGTTCATTTAAGTTCTCTTGAAAATAGTCTCCGCAAAGGCTTATCTTGTGCGCCCAGCACTGCACGTGAATTAAGTTGATATCGGAATGTCCCTGGAACGTTCGAGCCCAAGTTGTCATGTAATTGGCAGAGTCGGATACAAAACAACACACGTTGTCAAATGTGACGTCATATTACGCCAGTGTCTCGCAGATCGCATTGCTACCTGACGCACCTGTGGCTGAATCTAACACCGCACTGGCAACTAACTTCACTTCTTGTTCCAACGTGGGTTTAATTGTTTTCAACAATATGTTGAACACACAGCGGCCCCCTTTGTCTGTCGTTTCGTCCGCAAGAACAGCCACTTCGACGTCTTTTACGACGCGTTTCGTGTCCTCCTTTTTTTCTTGTGCTTCGCACTGGTGGAAATGTATGTTTCTGTTGTGAATAAAGGCTAAATAATAATAAGAGGTATATATCGCCGGCGTAAAGTGTGGCTGCTTGGCAAATCTCCTGCACCCTGAACGTAGGTACTCAACCACTCTTTCATAACTGGCCCATCCAGCTTGCCGACGGAAATGTTCATGGACATAAATGCTCTTGTCGTGTCTAAAATAAATCGTTCACGTCTTTGACTTGCAGAATCTGCAGTTGTAAGAGACTCTTGGATAGATTGTTGCACTCTTGGTGCCGACGATAAAGATAGTGCTTTCAAACGACTGTGTTTCTCGCCAGCACAATGTTTAATTAAAGTATCTTTCCGCACATGCTCAAGCCTCACGTTACAAAATTTACACATAAGCACCGTATTATCTACCACATGAAATCCATCATTACGGAATTCTTGAGCTCTAGTACGCGCAGTCACTCGCAAAGGCGGCATATCGGAAACACTGGCAATAACACTTTACACAATGATTGCAGCGAGTAGACTGTCGTCGAATGCTCGAGTCAGATTGCTCGATCGACGCGCCTGCCAGATAGCCACAGCCACTCAAGGTCACGACTTACGAAATGTACCGACTACGCACGAAAGAAAACGAGCTCTGCTCGGCGGCAATTTCAAAATGCGGTTTTTTGAAAAGTTAGCTAAATGTTCGATCTATTTCACGTTTAAAGACACAATTGCTAATTTCGCCACTAGTTCGCGGTATCAACTAAAATTTCGCGAAATGGAAATTGGTACCGGTACCATTCAATCACAAATCAGGTGATTCATGTGCAAACTGAAATTGAAGGGATTATTGCAACTTTAAAAAAATTCGCGAATTTCGTTGTCACCATTTTTGCACATCTCTAGTAATTAGTAATAATTATAGCTCTATTTTATGTATTTCTGTAGAGTTTACATGCAACAAGTCTCCCTAGGGTTTTTGCCGTGTTGATCAAAAGGTAATAAATGTTTATAATATTATGTTTTGATGATGTTTCAGACAAGCAAGGGCCAAGGTATATCCATGCTCTACCTGATTGATTGAATAATTCATGAATTCTCGTGGGATTTAATATGAACATTAATTTAAACAAATCAAACTTGTGTTCAAAATGCTTACAATGAATAAGAAGTTCTCCATCACAGCTCCTCAACTCTTAACAGTTCCTGCGACAAAAAAAGAAGTGGCCTCCGAGCTAGACGGCACGTCATCAGCTGAAGAAAATTTGCTTGTGGACAAGGTTTGTTACACGCTTGTTTCTAGTGTACTACGAGTCTCATATATCTCTAATAGTAATATGTCAAGTTGGGTGGCTGCTTTGGAATAAATTATGGCGATATTTTATGTTTTTTTTTTTTTTTTTTGTTTACATGCAACAATTCTCCTTAGGGTTTAAACGGGAGAAATCTCCACATGTGTTACATGTCTCCCGGGTTGAAATATGTTATGGTAATGTTTCAGACACGCCGTCCAACAACGGCTACGTAATACGATAACACAGATCCACGGCTCATCCTCTGCCGACGAGTCGAGGGACACGTCCCTGGAGGCAGACAAAAGACGACAGAAGCACACGGTCCGGGACACGAAGACAACCACGAGGAACCGGTCACATATCTTCCGTGAGCTATGTGGCAACTCTCCTGCCCCGCATGATGTCTGCGGCGCACGGCCTAAAAAGACCAGAAGCAGAACGACTGACAAAAGGAGGCCCGTGCCCGGTTCCCATGGTGGCTACTAAAGGCCGCCATGGGTAGGTACTGGTTGGATCGAGCCCACCGTGCTAACAGTAAGTCTATCTTCTATAAAAGTCTATCTATCAACGGCAGTAGCCGAGACGTCCGGTTGCCCGTGCACCTAGAGAGCATTCTATCAAAATTTCAGCCCGCTAGGTGGACGGGAAGTGGTCGAAAAATGTGCGTCAACTTGTTAATTATTTTGATGTCGTTTGGTGGAGGCGCCGGTTCTGGGTTCAAAAACAATTTTAATTTTCGTAATAATTTAGGCTAGGAGCGTAAAAAAATGTTTTTTTTTGCGGGGAAGGACATGAGTTGGGTGGCTAAAATTTTGGGACCACACTAATACCGACAATATAAGACTCTGTGCGTCCACGACTCGCGGGCGTCGCGACGCCGACCGAGAGATGCGTCGCGACGCCAAGTTATGGGGACGTCGGCTTCGTTTTTTTTCGACGTGTTCTTTCCGTCGTTCTCGAGTAAAACGCAACCATTCCCGTACGATTCCCGCTGTAACTTTGGCAGCTGTGAATTTTCAAAGTTGATAATCGAACTTTTAGGGGAGGGGCGGGATATCACAAGTTTGACACTTCTATCCATTTGCTTGTACTTGGAATGCGATCTTACTAACTTTGATGTGCTTAAACCGAAAATCCTGGTTGCCTTGACGTACGATGGCCCTAACCCCCATCATATTAATATTAATGTTATTACCGAACTTGAATCTCAAGAACGGCTGGACTTAGGACGTTCCGGTTTGAAAAATCGGACTGATATGGCCAAAAGGAGTATTCTTTCAAATTTACAGCTCTGTATCCCAATTGCAGAGGTGTTCACGACAAAATGTAACCTAAAATTGACCGTCGTATCGTCGACGGTGCTCGAACTAAGGTCCCTAGATATAAATGCCAAGAGACAAAAATTGCTCAGAATGGTCCTGGCTAGGGGTGGACGGTGACAAAACAACGGCCGCAATCAACTCGAGGCACGTCGTCTGTGGCCCACTTCCGGCGCTGGCCACTCGGCAAAGGCGGTAGCCGAGACGTCCCGGTTTTGATATGCCGAAGCCGTGCACCTAGAGAGCATTCTGTCAAAATTTCAGCCCGCTAGGTGGTCGAGAAGTGTTCGAAAAAATTGTCGTCAACTTGTGAATTATTTTGATGTCGTTTGGTGGAGGCGCCGGTTCCGGGTTTAAAAACAATTCAAAATTACGTAATAATTGAACTAAATCGTAAAAAAATGCTTTTTTTGCGGGGAAGGACATGAGATGGGTGGCCAAAATTTTGGGACCACACGAATACCGACAATATAAGACTCTCTGTGCGTCCACGACTCGCGGGCGTCGCGACGCCGACCGAAAGATGCGTCGCGACGCCAAGTTATGGGGACGTCGGCTGCGTTTTTTTGTTGACGTGTTCTTTTCGACGTCTCCTTTAAAACGGGACCGTTCCCGACCGATTTGTGTAGAAACTTTGGCGCCTGAGATTTTTCAAACTTTTTTTTTAAATTTTTTAAAAATATATCAAAAGCGGTGGCAGTCTGGACCAAAAAGTCCAGGTTTACAGCCGATTTTCTTCGTTTCATTTTTATAAGCAGTGTGCTGCTGCACTGTATGGAGAAAGTAAAGGTAGATGTCCCCAAAGCTGGTAGTTTTTCCATGTGAAATGCAACTATATATATGTTTTGAAAAAAAAAAACACTTTTTTAATTAAATTTGGTTGTCCGGAAATATATTTCAGTGCCAAATGGCACCTGGTTTTCGACAGATCTTTTTAATGTATTTTTTTAAAGCTTCACAGAACCTTGTAGATATAGAAAAGTATTACTTTGTATACCCCGAGTTAATAGTAATTATTGGAGCCCTGGGGTTACCTTATGTATTAAGAGAAACAAAATATTTTTCTAGATATACGAGTGTTGTTTTAGGTAGAGTTGGTCGTGTTATAGCCTATTTGTGTTCATTTGATTTTTTGATTGATGTTTAACACGCTCTTATGAATGATACAAATTACAAAATGACAGTGAGCAAATGGCTCGTTGGTCTTGTTGTTAGCGTATCTGCTTCCAATGCAGAAGGTCCAGGGTTCGATTCCCGGACTTAAGGACTTAAGTCCATCAGTTTGAGTCTTAGGAGTTTGTAAACGGTGACTTTGGAGCCGTCCTAGCAACGAAGCACATAATAAATTCAGAGTTGTTCTGACTCTGGGGTTGACCCGCGGTTGTTCGCACTGTCCATACCACTGATTGCTATATTTCCTATTAAAAATTATCGATCTTTTGGTTGGTTATCGCTCACTCGTCGATTGCGTTGGGGCCTACAGGGTTGGCTTGGTTGCTTTGGTTTACTGTCCCCCACTGAAAATCAGGTATATAACTGAGTGGGTAACTCAGAAGATTGGTTCTATGTTTAAACAGATTGCTGGACTAGTAAATGATGAAATCAACCATTTTGACAGGGAAGTGCCAAATTTTTATCAAATAGAACATTCCTGCCCAAAAACCTAAATTATGGGCAAGGGAGGAACAAAGAGCAAGGTGGGTCAAGCAAAGTAGAGACTAGAGTAGAGACCTCACTATTGCACCAAAACATAAGAATAGGCCTAGATGATGAAGTAGATGTACTAAAGTGCAACGAGAGTAAAGTTAAACATAGTGATGTTAGACATACCTTTAATATAATGTCACTTAATATACAGGGTGTACTAAATAGTATAGAAGACTTAGAAATTTTTTGTCAAAATAGAGACCTGGATGTAATCTGCCTCTCTGAACATTGGCTGAGGGAACCAGAGCTGAAATTTCTAACAGTGTCAAACTTTAGTAGCCCCATTGGATCCTGTAGAGTTGAAGCCAATAGGGGAGGAGTTTGTATACTTGTAAATACCATGCATGACAGAGTCTCTACTAGGGAGGATATTGTAGCCTTAACAAGGGAAAAAGATTTTGAATGTGTAGGTATAGAATTCCATGAACTTAATATGGTAATAGTGTCTATATATCGAACTCCAACTGGGGACTTTAAGATATTTTTGGATAAAATGGAGTCAATGCTGATCAAGTTAACCAGGGAATCTAAGACTGTTTTTGTATGCGGAGATTTTAATATAGATTATTTGTTAGAGAGTAATCAAAAACACACTCTTACTACACTCCTTGATACTTTTAAAGTCACAGCACTTATTAACATCCCGACAAGGTGCACTCAATATTCGGAAACTGCTATAGATAATATTCTTACAAACCTGCCAACTGAATTTTGTACGATCTCAAGTGAAATGGTACACTTTTCGGATCATAATGCCATAGTACTCGATGTAAAACTTACAACTTTGGTCAAGATAAATCGCATACAGCAACCGAAGAAAAAAATAAGAATCTTTAGTAAAAATAACTATTGTGTTTTCAACACACTACTCGAAAATGAAAGTTGGGATGCCTTGTACAACACTACATGTGTAGAAAAACAAGCACAAGAGCTAATAAAAGTTTTTTGTAAGCATTTCAACAAAGCTTTCCCACTGAAGGAGAGACAGATGAAAAAAACGTATAGGACAAATTGGATTACCAAGGGTATAATGACATCTACCCATACAATGAATAGATTGTATAAATTAAAAACCCTTATACCTACTGATGAAAATGTGAATAAATATAGGACATATAAACAAATCTTCCAGAGAGTAAAAAGACAGGCCAAAAAAGTAAATTTACAAACACAAATTTTTAAGTCCACCAATAAAGTTAAAACTAGGCCCTACTTGGAGGATAATTAAGGAAGAATGTGGTAATGACAACAGTAAGCCAACACAAAGGAATATTGAACTCTTGTCAAATGATAAGAAAATAACTGACCCAGTCCGGATAGCTAACATATTCAATGAGGCTTTTATCAATACGGCCAAAAATTGTAAAATCTTTCCTACAGCACAACACACCAGAGATGCCATAAGTAAATTAGAAGAGAATTCTAAACCATGTGTATATCCTTCTATGACATTAGAAATAACCTCCTATAAAGAAATCTGTATGATAATCAAAAATATGAAAAGTACAAATTCTACAGATATCTATGGATTGAGTGCAAAAATAATAAAGCATGTTGCAAAATTTATTGCCTATCCACTAGTTACAATATGTAACAATTCTCTCACAAGTGGCATCTTTCCACAGTGGTTTAAAAATACTAAGGCAATTCCTATATTTAAAAAGGGACGGCGCAATGATGCCAAGAACTATAGACCAATATCTATACTCCCGATATTTTCTAAAATTCTTGAAAAGGTTATGCATAACCGATTAGTCAAATACTTAGAGGACAACAGTATTATTAATGATAATCAACATGGTTTTAGAAAAGGAAAGTCTACTTTAACAGCAGCTTTCTCCCTCTCAGAAAAAATCCTAGAAGCTTTAGACAAAAAAGAAAAGGTGATTGGCCTTTTCTTCGATCTGTCAAAAGCGTTTGACACAGTAAATCATCAAACTCTATTAGGGAAAATGTATCATTATGGAATTAGAGGGGTAACACTTAGCTGGTTTGAATCTTACCTCACCAACAGAAAACAGTGTGTAGAGATATCTTACTTGAATAATAGGACGAATAGAGAGGAGAATCTTTGCTCTAGGTGGCTGGAAATCATTACAGGAGTTCCTCAGGGCTCAATAATAGGCCCAACCATGTTCATTTTACTCACGAACGACTAGAGATGTAAAATTTCCGGAAAGATAAATCTCGGAAATTTTCCGGAAATATTTCCAGAAATATTTCCGTGCCTAAAATACATGCAAATTGCAAATATAATGTGGTGGAGTGTAAGGATACGGTTACCCGAAATCTGTATGCAGGATGATAATATTGAATCCTACATAGAGATACTAGGTGTGGTAGGTGTAGACCCACTGCCACTGGTTGCGTGTTGTGTGAGCTTAAACTTTTTCTTAACATCTGAAGGACATTTAAAACACCCCTCCAAGTGCTTTCGCATCCTTGTAACATTCATGATATACAGTTTTGCACAGAACTTGCACCCATAGGAATCATTTTTAGTGTTAACTAGGGATGTGCGGGTACCCGAAAAACGGGTAATTTTCGGGTAGGTAAAATTACCCGACCTCGGGTCGGGCCGTCAATTCCTACCCGAAAAAGTCGGGTCGGGTAGAAGTAATAAAGAAACACGCCAATCTGCTCCTTTTAAACCTCCCGCTCACACGCCAAACGAACAGCTGACGTCGGAGCGGACCAATCGCTACGACGTGGGCGCGGCTATGCTATGATGCTGTGTCCTTGGCTCTTCTGTCGCTGTTCCCGCTGGAGTAATATAATAGGCCCTACTGACCGTCATTACTCGTCTTCTGGTTATTCAACGCTAATTACGGCATAAAGCAAGTTGAATATTACGTACGTGGGCGAATGGTAAAAAAGAAACAACGCTAATAAACATCGTCTAATGCCTAGGCGGCAGGCCTAAAACAAAGTTGCAATTCATCTAGAAGTCCGATCTAGTGCGCATCGTTACGCGCAGCAGAGCGTTGGGCGGAGTCAGACCGAAAGGCTGGTGCAAACGCGCGATTTCGTCAGATGCATGGCTGGTACAAACGCATGATTCCGTCAGATGCATGGCTGGTACAAACTCATGATTTCGTCGGCCGGAAGAGAAAAATACGCGATCGCATCGGTTTTTCTTGGGGTTTTCGTATCGGAAATATTAGAAAACGATTGTTACGATATTATTTCCGAGAATAACGAACGATTGATGCAGGAAAATGATAATAGCGGGGTTTCACTGTACTAGGCCTAGGCCTACTCAAGCAAAAGTTCATAAGACGCCGATTTGGAAGTACTTTGTGTCAACACAGCCCAGAGTGGCTACCTGCAACCAATGCAAAACTGTTTTTTAGTATTTTTTTATTTTTAAATGAATTCACAAATAAAAAAAAAATTCACTACCCGAGCCCGACCCGAGGGTACTTCAATTACCCGAGCCCGAGGGTACTTTCAATTACCCGACCCGAGCCCGAGGGTACTTTCAATTACCCGACCCGCACATCCCTAGTGTTAACTTGTGGTTGTTTTATATAGTAACTTCTTATTAGTTTATTTTGATGTTTCCCCATACTGCAAACTTACAAACTAGGCCTAGGCCTACACTAAAACAATTAATACAATGTGAACTTGTCACTTGTCACATTCACATGTAGATCAACCCTTCTTCTTCTTGTTTTTTGTGGTTTGGAAGCTTGGACCATGTGGCCAGTTAATATCTAGGTATTTTATTGCATTAAGAATAACTTTATTCAACTTGATGTGCACATGGTACATGCATAACTCATTCATTCATAAGTAATAAAAATAAGAACAAAAGGGAAATGGAAGAAGCTGGGTGTCATGAGCTTGGAAACTATATATTAGCATTATTTCCAAGTGCACTGCCCACCTCATTCCTTTACATCTTTGCTACATTTTGTGCGGGAAATTTAAAATATATTTCCGGAAATTTTCCGGAAAGATAAACTCGGAAAATTTCCGGAAATATTTCCATTTCCGGAAAATTTCCCGTGGAAATATTTCCCATTTACATCCCTACGAACGACCTACCGGCAAACGTGACTAAGGGTAAACTAATTCAATTTGCTGATGACACCAATGAAATTGTAATGGATATTAAGTGGGATGAAGTAGAAGCCCAGGTGGGGAATGCAATAAACGAAAATAATGAATGGTTTACAGTAAATAATCTTGCATTAAACTCGGGGAAAACTAAAATAATTAACTTCCAGGTAGGGTATAGCAAAACAACAGCAACGTCAATATCTTATAATGATGCACCTGCACAGCTTGATAGTGTTGCAAATTTCTTAGGTCTGTTCCTTGACAACAACTTAAATTGGAAAACCCATATAAAAAACTTGCTTCCCAAATTAGCGAGTGCATGTTTTGCATTGAGACGTCTTAGCAATCTAGTAAGCAGTGATGCCAACAAGGCAGTATACTTTGCCTATTTCCACTCCATAATGACCTATGGGATTGCTATATGGGGAAATAGTACTGATGCAAAAAAAATCTTTGTTTTCCAAAAAGAAATCTGTGAGGGTACGAGTTGCAAAAGCAGGTTTCAGGGATAGTTGTAAACCTTTTTTTAGATCTCTAAAAATTCTTCCCATGCCCTGTGTCTACATATGTGAAGTTATCACTTTTGTACATAGTAACCTCAACCTTTTCACCAAAAACTTGAATGTACACGACATAAATACTCGAAACAGAGGTCAGCTGAGAGTAACCCAGTGTAACCTATCGAGAAGGCAAAAAGGTATGGCAGAGAGTGGAATAAAGATGTACAATAATCTTCATCAAAGCTTTAAGGATATAAGTGACATAAAAGAATTTAAGAAAACTTTAAAAAAATCGCTGCTGTCTCATTGCTACTACTCTGTAAATGAATTTTATGATCAACCACTTATAATGCAGGTGGGATAAGCCTAATGTTTTTGTTTTGTTTTTAACAAGTGTATCTTGTCGGTTTTTAAATGAGGTGTTTTTGTTTTTTTTTACTGATATTGGATTTTATGACCTATCTTTTAAAATTTTGTTGGCAAGTATAATAAGTATAAAAGTAAAAGCAAGTATAAATAAGCCTGTGTATTTATTTGTTATAGGATTTTATACAATTATGACTCCTATTTAAGTGTTAATTATTGTTAAATCTACTCTTTTGGTAGTGACTGTGAGAAACATGTTTGTAAATTTTTTATATTACTTTTTACTTTGGGACTTTGAGCATCACTGTTCATTTGTTTTTTATTTGACTACACTGCCTGTGTATATAGGTTATTAGCTCTAATACCTAAACCCAAATAACATGACAACTCGATAATTCTGTGCATCCTACAATGTATACAAGAATGTAAAAGAGGCTTGACAATAAATGAAATGAAATGAAATGACTAAATACAATTTATTTATTTATTTATTTAAGAACAAGTTTTTTTTTTTTTTGCACAGGCCCAACACAACCCATATCAATATCATTATCAAAGATCCACACATGAGCTTTGAAACTAGCCAACCTTTTATTGTTATCATACCATAATCATACCTGATTGCAAGTTTTTTTTCATTTAATTTTAGAAACCTAGTCTGTACAACTTGTCTTCTTGTTTTGTATCAGGTCACAAATGGCAGGAGGTCCGACATGACAACAATGTGACGTGGCTGGCCAAGTGGACGGAGAACGTCCAGGGTCAAATGAAATACGTGATGTTGAGCCCCTCGTCCAAGTTAAAGGGCGAGAAAGATTGGCAGAAGTACGAGTGCGCTCGGCAGTTGCACAAGTCCATTGACAAGATACGGAACGAGTACCACAGCGACTGGAAGAGCAAAGATATGCGAGTCAGGCAGCGTTCGGTAGCACTCTACTTTATTGATAAGGTACGTGGGAGTGGAGCTATGGAAAATTATCAGCTTTAAAGTGTTATAAACACAATACTCATGCTGGTGTCTGCAGATATTATGTTAATCCACGACTTGTTTCGCTCTACTCCGACTCGTGAGGCAGATAGACGCTACTACAATCGGCTAGAAAACACAAAACAAATCTCGTTAACTTAACCTGTGGTAGGGCCACGCCAGAAGTAGTGATGACATCTCGTAGTAAATATTGGAGTCGACTCCAAAGCCTTGGGAACTGGGTAGGAGTCGACCCCCAATCCGCAATAAAAAAAAATTTAAAAACTTTTTTTTAATTTTTTTATGCAAAAGTTATTTTTAGCCCACTACTTTAGTTGCACAACGCTGTCCGGCCGTTCCCCCCACCCCCCACCCGCTATGTATCACTAGCTTGCTTGTCTCTTGGCCCGGTCAAGACTCTCGCTGATTTGTTATGTTTACGTTTTGAGATAAGATAAGGACTAACGAGACAACAAGGTGCAATCTCATTCAATTTATCATTTAAAATAAAAAAATGACTCCTTGAAAATGGAGTCGACTCCTGTCGGAGTCTGGTAGGAGTCGGGTACCCGAGTACCCGATGTCATCCCTAGCCAGAAGTAAACTGTGCCCCTAGAGATATGGTTTTTTGTGTTGCAGCTTGCGTTGAGAGCCGGTAACAGGAAGAGAAATGGCCAGGCCGACACCGTAGGTTGCTGTTCCCTCAGAATCGAGCACATATCACTACACAAGGAGAAGAACGTTGAGTCCGAGAGACGTTTCCAGTCTTTACCAGACTGTTCATGGTTGTCGCAATTTACATGTTAAAGGTAAAGTTCACGCAAAGCTTTTCGCAGGTCGCTCCACCGTAGTACCGGCCCTTACTGCTAAGAATCATATGAACATGTAGGCCATGGCTGAATGACTTAGTCCTCATAGTTCTTTGTGAGAGAGAAAGTGGCAGCTCAAAGCCAAATTGCGTTTAATTTACTCTATGTTAAAACAACTCCACTAACTTTGTGTAAACGTGATCCCTTCCCTAGTGACGAGGATAATAGGCAGCATGAACAATGAATCACAGAGACACAGCATTCTCTTTATATTGCAGAGCTGAGTTTTTATCTTTGGGTTGGAAGAAAATACAGGTTAATTTGTGAGTGTCTTGGCCCCAAATTATAGAATGTTGACACTATGGATGGTCTAACCTGGATGGGACATCCACTCTACAAAAAATTAAGCACATTTTAGATCATAGTTAAAATTTCTTGATCTGAAACGTAATGGCCCTAGTACATTGGCTACTACTAGATCTGTTAAAACTGGCGTGCTGACTTTGTAATGGGTTCTAGAATGTATGTACAATTACCCCAAGTACTTACCCCCCAACATTTGGTTATGTTCTCTCTTGTACGTACTTGACACCTGATGAACAAGTTAGTGGAATATGGTCCAAGACTGATAGGATCTACCTTTGCTTACAAGTACCTATTTTGAATCAAATCTCTGAGCTAATAAGCCCCCCCCCCAACAACAACAATAACAACAACTAGGTGTTGAAACCGAGTGTTTGCTTGTTATTTTGCAGGCTGCTTTATTTCACTCTTTTCAAGAATGTTATTGTTTTTTACAGGCAAGAAGTATGTCGTTATTTTCGACTTTCTTGGTAAAGATTCGATACGTTACTACAATGAAGTATCTGTAAAGAAGCGAGTTTTCAAGAATCCAACTCTTAATGCAGAACAAGACGACGGGAGACAATCTCTTCGACCGCCTCACCGTGAGTAATTAGTTACCTACCGACCTCCAGCTTAACTGTCGAGATGGCCAGATAAGAAATTATTATTAACCTTAATGAGTGGGAAAACATAATTGTGCTGAAAAGAGTTATCAAATTGGTGCAGGAGAGAATGACAGTGTGCAAATAATATTGTTACATGCTCTTATCACATTCAAGACTGATTTTTAGGGCAGATTACCCCCCCCCCCCTTCCAAGTAAATGTAGGACAAAGTTTGAAGACTGCATGCAAGCCAAGGAGTCTAGAATCTAGATTGTCCTTAATTGTTATAAACTAGAGGGAGACTTGATTGTTGCCCTACCCAATCACGTGGTCCTTTACTAATTCTTATTGTTTCCTTCTGCCAGTACACATTCATTAAATATAGGCTAATCCTAATTCATTCTAACATCACTTTATTTTTGTTCCAGACCAGGATCGTGAACAAGCACCTGAGAAAGCTGATGGAGGGCCTAACCGCCAAAGTTTTCCGAACGTACAATGCGTCCATCACGTTCAAACAACAACTCAATGAGCTTACGGAACCAGACATGAACGTCCAGGATAAGGTAAGCTCCTCGTCACTGTTTTTCCACGGACTCCCAAAGACCGTACTGTAACAAGGTTGTTTTTCATGATTTTGACGAGTTTTATACAGAGCAAAAAAGGACACTGGAGTTTATATGAGTACACCCCAACTCTTTGTAGGCCCTAAAGTTAGTAAATTTATCATTATTTTCTGATAAAAAAATTAGATTTTGGTAGGGGCTGTGACGTTTACCTGGCAGCTTTGGTTCGCTCGGAGAGCGGGGTGGGTCCCCCTGCTATACTACTGTACACACTGGTGGTTGATAGTTTGGGCGCCAGTTCCTTTGGTGATGAAGGGTGATAGCATGGAGAAGGCAAAGGAACAAACCCTTCCAAATAAAACAATGAGTTGGATGGCAATATACAAAAATATATTAAAGTGGTGTGAAGAAATAACATTAACAAAATATGCAAAAATATAAATACTTAATGTTGACAAGAAATAAATGTCCTACGTGGCTTGAAAAAATAACAAACACTGCCTCTGTTTTTCTATTTCGGGATACAAATGCGATCTTAAAGGAAACCTCAAGTCGCTCTTAAATACACAAGTGAAATAATGCGGGGCCTAAAACACATGATAATCCACGCAGTAGATACAAATACAAATAGGTTTACAATAAATAGCTACAATGAGGTATTAGTAGAGATACGGAAAAATCGTAATAACGATATGTGCGATGGACTTCCAAAAGCATTTTTTTTCCGTTTTCCTTACGTTTCATGACATCACGATCAAGAAAATAGCATTTTTATTTTTGCGAATAAATGCGATACGTAGTCTATTTTGCGATGCAATGAAATAAATGCGAATTCGTGCGATTTATCATTGTTTTAACTTTTAAGCATTCCGCCATCGATTTGCCGTTTTTTACGTGAAAATACGTCGAAAAACAGTAAACCGCCAGTCATTCTCCCTACAATGCGCGAGAAAGACTGACTGACTCTGCCACACCTCGACAGATGCCGCTACTGGGCGACGCTTCCCTTCGAGTGACGTCATATTACAACTTCGGAGCCGATCATGAAACTTCGTTATTCTGCCTGAAAACTGATGTAGCCGAGCTTTTTTTGAAGTTCGGCTCGGCTCGGGCTCGACTTTTTAGGCTCGAGTTCGGTTTTTATCAAATCTTCGAACTTTAAACGAACTTCGTCTTGAAATTACGCCAAAAACACGCCAAAAACTGATTTTATACATCGTTCGCGTAATAAAACAACAAAGCAGCGATCGCCATACTGGATATTTCTAACAGCTGATTTTCCAAGTTCCAGCGCCTTGAAAAGTTCTCGTTTTGTCACGCCATGACGTCACGACGAAGCTATCTGTTAGAAGGCGGTGCGCATCTGTGATTGGCTCGATCGTCACAATTCACACTCGTCGTGCAGGGTTGGCAACATAACAAACACAAACTAGAAATTTTGCTTCTTGATCTACGAAGTACCAACAATTGAAACTTAACGGCGGGAAATTTGAAAATACGCAAAATTTGAAAAAATAGTTTGAAATAATTGAATTTTTTATGACGAAATGGAGCCTTTATTTTGAGCTTTTATATTTAAATTTAAGATTTTTTATAACTTAAAAAAAATTATATATGTCTATTTACATGCGCATTAACTTTAAAATAATTTTTGCTATATAGGCGCTATAAAACACAGTTTTTGAATTTATTTTTGCTACAAATGCATAAAATTATTGCTATATTTCCGTAACTCTAGGTATTAGATAACAAAAATAACCTTCAATTTACTTGGACCATGTTTACAAAAGAAAAATTACTTGAAACCAAACCCTCTGAATGAGACAACCAAAAGTTTAAATTTACAAAATATAAATTTACAAAATAGGTAGTAACTGCTCGGGCCGAATGGTCTTTAGTGACCACCGCCTCCCCTTCCTTTTCACACAAAACAAGGCAACAACAAAAACGATTCTGACACCCCACACGGTGCGCACTCACGTATATGTGTCCTCAGTCCCACACTTCCAGAGTTCGAAGCTCGGTTGCAGCAACACCCACACGCACACTCAACGCTGACAAAGAGTCTCCGCAGTCTACCTGCTTCTCTCCACGTCCCTATCTCCAGTGAGCCAGCTCGTCTCTCTCGTGTGCATCCACTTCCCCTCTCCCACCCCTCTCGACAAGGTAACCAAACCAGATTGCCATCCAACTCAGCCCGCTCGCTAAGGTAGTGACTCAGTGTCAACCGGCGTAAACAGAAGAGGTGTGAAGGATGGTAGGAAAGGAGTCCGTAAGAACCAACAAAACTTGTCACGGTCCCGCTGCACCGTGACAGGGCCTAAGGACACTTGCGGAAACGTCAATGTTGAATGGTGTCGGATAAATGACTGAAAACTGTTAGGCCTGAAGATAAAAATAATTGTGTTTGAAAGGAATGCCAAAAGGCTGGACCATGTGAATGAAGAGATAAGGGTGCCAACAGCTTACCTTAAATGGAGTAGGCGTGTCGCGAAAGCTAACATTAACAAATAAACTACATAATCAAAAGTTTTCGGTCCACGTGACCTTCCTCATTGAGTGGAGAGAGAGCTATCTATACCCCTGCTGACGTCACGAGTGTTACTTTGTGCCGCGTAGTCATATAGGGACTGTTAACGCAGTCTACATGCGCGCCATTTCAATATGGCGCTGACGAAATTTCCTTCTCCTCCTACAGGTTTCACTGCCTGCTTGACATAAGATAGTTCCTAAAATCCAATGTCAAACAAGCTGTGGTGAGCGCGGGGATTTGAAATTTTGACAGAAGAGTTTGAATGACGTGTTTGAAACTAAAATGGCAAACTTCGTCAACCATTGTGTTTATTTACGCGTTATAATTATTTTAAAATGAAACTTCCTGCCAATTATTAAACCATTATGACGTGGTCACTGTTAAACCACTTTGCTTGTCGTTTTTTTTTTTTTTATTTTTACGAAAATATAAAATTATGATTTATAAAATAAAAAAAGATTTATACTGTACCATGATCTTAACTATTAAATCCGAAGAACTAAGTCCACATCGATTTATTATAAGATAAGATAAGTCTTTATTCAACTTCAGTTCAGTTCAAATACATAATTCATGATTGTACATTTCATATTTAGCCAGTTAGGGCCCAAAAGAGAAGAATACCCACCTAGAGCCGGAGCTCTGTGTGGGTGTATTCAAATGAAAATTAATTATACTAGGAAAACGCTTAAGTCCCGCCGCATTGTTGGATGAGCGTAATTGGTGCATTGAGCTGCCATGTGTTACGCGGATTTTCTGTTGTTCTGTGAAAAAATCATTACTTAGTCGAAGATTTTTTTTAAAATTAAATTAAATTAAATAAAAAAATAACTTAATTTTTTTAATTAATCGTAATTTTTAAAAAAGAAAAAAATCGTAAAATTGCAATTTTCATAAGAAATAAATATTAGATTGCGCTCAAATTTAACACGAATATATTAATTCATATAATTAAGGTTCTGTGAAAAAATAATTACAATAGGATAAAGCATGTAGGTGAAATAAGTCAAAGAAAGTTTTTAAAAATCGAAAAAATCGTAAAATTGCGTTTTTTATGAGAAAAAAATTTCCCGATTGCGCTCAAAAACGTGGCAGTTCTAAGTTCAGAGATTTCGAAGGCCTCCATGAAATTTCATCGCAATCGGAGTATCGGTTTAGCCGGAATCGTGTTAACAGACACACAAAAATACAGAAAAAAAGAAAGAAAGAAAAAAAGAAAAAAAAAAAAAACATTCTGGATTTTTTTCTCCAGTGTAGTGAAATGGAATCTTCGCTTCGCTCGCTTCGCTTGCTACGCTCATCCAATTATTAAGATGGCGATGCGGCTGCGAGATCTATGCAGTGAGCTTATGTGGCGTTAAGGCTATTCCAGCAGCTAAATTGTTTTCATTTAAATGGTGTTGTTTTGTTGCAAAGTGTTTTGTAATTACATACTACACTAAAAAAAAAAAAAAAAAAAAAAAATGGCCCTATTTACGGGCGTACCGGCTGTTTAATTTGCATGCGGCGAGTTCAATGAAATATAAAGAACGGCTTTTCAGATTAACCTAATTTTTTCAAATAAGTTTTGTCATCTAGTTGTTATTATGTTTATCAAGTTTGGTGAAGTTTATCAGAATGGATTAGTACTTATGACCTTTTTTCCCGCCCATGTTTTTTGAATAAAATTTTGAGGTTTTTGTAGTGTCGTTTTGGTTGACTTTTTTACACTCAAATTTATTGACGAGATATCAACCAAATGGTGTACTCTTCTAGTTTCTAAATTCGTTTTCCGATCGTAATTCGAACGCATACTTTATTTAATTTCCTTGAAACACCAAGACCCTGTAAAAGTCTACCCGTTTCGACGCTCCACGACAGATTTTTTACCGTCTACTGGCGCTGCGCGTCAGCACGCATAACCATCTCCACCTTCGCCTCGGCGGTCGGTAGCTCACTCGCATTGCAATCTTTTTGAAGTGGCGGCAGGTTCAACGTGAGCTCGCCAAATCGTCAGGAACATCGTTGTCGGTGTTGTGAAGTGAAGTGAATGAAGCTGAATAGAATGCATTATTCTAAAATCTTTTATTGGTTTGGTAAAAGAACAAGATGATTTCCTAATATTATATTTATTCGCATAAGAAAATCATGCCAACATGTATAATGTATGTATGAATCTTTGTAGATATGTTATGTATATTTTGTATTTATTATGTGATGCATTGCATATTATAGTAGCGATAGCATAGGCATACTCTAGCCACCCTTGGAAATTTTACTTCTTGACCTTGTTGGCTTGTCCACTCTCACTCTTGGGGTGAAACTTCAACTAGTTTACCGCCGTAGGCATAAATCTTGCGTGGACTGCATTATGCTTGATGTCCTAAAACTCGATTTCAGGCGAAATGTTGCCCTGAAAATTGTATAATAGAAAGGTATCGATGCAATGACAACTCCTTTCGGGACGCGAGTTCGATCCTCTGCCTGCGATAATTGGTCCTGCGAACTAGCGCCGCGCGGACGATCGTCTTACAGACGTACACGATCTACGAGTGTGATACTATCTACCACTTGTCAAATTTGCTGGACTTGCGTCTATAGTTTCTCGATATATCCTTTGATCTCAAAACATATTTTATTTATTTTTTATTTTATATTGTTTACACAATTGATTGAGTTGACTCCATTTTATTTTGCAAGATCCACTTGAAATAGTAACAGATGCCACAACATCTGCAACTTACAATGCATGTCGCATATTGTTGCCTTTCTATCCCGAGATCGCGCACGGTTATAATAATTAAATCATTCTAATTTCTATTCATTTGCAAGTGATTTTAACAATTTCACGAGTTTGACGATTTCATTTATGTCATCTGTAGTCAGTATCGGGCAAAATATTTTACGGAACGTAGTAAAAACAACAAATCTGTAATTAATAGTTATTCAACAGAGTTTTCTCTGCATACTCAATCTTCCTCACAAATAAAGATGACAATCGGGATGGTTTGCCTATTTCCACATTATTATGTGCCAGCCAGTCGTATGGGCTATGGGAGGGGAAGGGTGCGTAAGTAGTGCGCAATGACCAAAGCCACATAGGGCGGTCGCTTGAAGAAAATAACAGGACGCGGGACACAAAGCAATCGGCACCGTAAGTGTGAGTTCGTAAGCAACCATTTTTCGGCTGTCGAGAAAACCGAATTATGAATTCATACATATATATATTATATACACACATGATAATCATATAATCAAATAACCGTAGTCTATAAATCGACTGCACAAAAACTACATTATTTTGGTATTGCATTTAGAGCACAACATTTTTCAAGGACGCATCAAACGCACTCTAAAAACCTGAAATTCTAAATTTTCGCCAGCGGCGCTATTGTTGCCCCCCCCCAAACCCCCCGGTCTGAAAAGCCTAATTTCAACAATGTGTGTACATGTAGGCTACATACATGTATGTAGGCCTACGTATGTACGCAATAAGGCAAGTATGCATCTGTAAATATTGAAATATGAAAGCTGTGTTTCAGTTGACACATATACTTTGCGCCAACCAATTATCATATTATCTCTACTCTTTAGAATTTAGATGCAACTAGCATTCAGAGATAGAGGTAATCAAATACAATTAATTGTAAGAACTTGTTGAAGAGTGGAACTGTAGTAGGCCCTACCTGTCTTTGCAGCTAGATGTACGTGACACATTTCCTTCTTTCGAAGCTCAATCGGCATAATTACATAAACGACTGGATGTTTTGTTCTATTATGCTAAAAATGTGAATAACTGTTTGTAAATGGATAACAAATCACAAATAACTAAATCCAACTGGTTTTGTTATTTCTGAATCGTTATAACACTAATAATCAATTTCACCTATTGGAGTGTTTCCCGGCTAGCGGCGACAAATAATTAAATAAATTCTGTTGACATGATTTATAAAAGATCAATTTATTAACAGACGTGAATGAGCAAAGTAAAATGTATAAAATATAATTTCATTTTCCTAATCACGATAACCATGGCTCTGCTCATAATGTTTTGTTTACATTTTATTTTTGAAAGGTAATTCCTAATGACCGCTTGCTCTAATCAGGGCACCATTCCATTCAACCTGCTCTCCACAGCTGGTGGAATGTATGGGCGAGTCAGGGCGCCGGCGTAGGGTTGTAGAACTTGACAGTAGGCCTACGGGTGTGTTGGTTTGGTTGTGGTCCGACAAAATAAAGGTTAAAAAATAATGGTTATTCTATTGAAATAAATTATTACTATGTTGAGATGCATTTGAACCACAGATAATAGTGTACTCTGTTATCTGTGATTTGAACTAAGAACTCATTGCGAGCGAACTGCGAAAGTGGTCACCACTGTGTATGCGTCATGACGTCACTCATTAGTCAGCATGTAATAAATAATAATGGGTAACTTTGCACATCAATGGAGATAAAACAATCACATTTATTTTCTTCACCGTGCTCTCAAATCACAAATGTTTGCACTATTATTATAGCCCTAAAACCACACATCATTATACAACGCAAAACCAAGGCAGAAGATAGTAGGGTTGCCGTTCGATGCTACTTGTGACAATCGGTAATCGACATTTTAATGTAGGCCTACATTATTATCCGATTAATAATCGATGTTTGTAAAATCGAAAGATGATCAATTGAATGTAATGAATACACATCGAATATATAGAATAATAACGTTAAAATAAAACGATAAAATAAAATTATCAACAAAAAATAGTTGCGATTCCAGAATCCTCCTTCTATCAACACTATTCTGAATATAGCATGATGCAATAATAGAGTTGAGAGGCAAGGCGCAATCACTCCGCTGCCGGTCCCCACCACTCGAGCGCGCGATTAAATATATAAGTTTGAAAGAAAATTAGCTAACAATACTGTGACAAATATTGTTCTGAATGTTTTGCTGTCTACCGTTTTAAAAAATAAATATTTTACAGTAATCGCATTTTAGATCGTTGACCAATCACATGACAATGTTACATTGTTCTTATCCCGGTGATCGTTGTCACTACGCACGGAATTACACATATTTCCTCATGGGTGTCAAATAATTCACGCAGTGATGGGAAGTTACGTAATATTTACTAGCACTTAGCAGTCGGCATTCTAACATAAACAAGACAATTCCAAATTATGGTCTGGTTCTGGTTCTTAGCGGGCCAAACACTATAAAATACATTTATGCTTTATAATATTCATATCAGACTCAGTTGAAATGATTCGGAAACACACTTGGTTCACTGGTTGTCAAACAAGCCTGTTCTCATGTAAACTTGGAAATAAAATAATCCTAATGTCTTCTGAGCTGTTGAAAGAGTCCATCGCTATTGTAGGAAATGGGGCAAGGGCGACTACCTGAACCTGAGTTATTCTGGTCAATGGAAAGAATACCCTCCGGCCGCTCCCACTTCTTGCAACGGCCTCGACGGATCACATCACAAGATACAAGCACCAGCCAAAAACCTACCCTTACCTACCGCCCGAAGGGTTTTACACTCTGCCACCTGTAGGGAAAACGGTGAACTTTTAAAGCGTAAATGCCGATAGAAAGTAACATCTGCAATGCTGGCCTACTACGCCAGCGCTGTTTTAGCTTCGTTGCGCGGTGTCTGGATAAACCTTAAGTGGATAATAAACATTTAAAGTACATTTAAATATGAATAGAAAAAATAATAGCTAAACAAAAATAGACACATTTCTAATCTAATCTAATTGATAGATCAATTGATCTACAGTAGGGATACATAGTCTTATCAAAAATACAATCTAAAATTAGTCTTATGATTAAAAGTACAATCTAAAATTAGACATTTATTTTAGTTGGTAATGATTCTGGTAATAATAATATTTAAAAAGTCAAACATAGTAGGCTACTTGGAGATAATGTTGTTGATTGTAAGGATAAAATAAAAAATTAAATTATGGATTTTTATACAAGTTAAAAGAAGTATGTTTGTTAAATAGTATAAAAGAAGACTGATGGAAAGAAGTAGTGGGTAGCTACGTAATTCTACATAATTGTTTGACACTTGTAGCAGTAACAGTGGTTAGGCCTAGCATTAATTTGAATTGAATTGAATTGAATTGAATTGAATTGAATTGAATTGAATTGAATTGAATTGAATTGAATTGAATTGAACACAAGAATAAAGATTCGCATACGGTGGTTTCTTCCGCGAAAGTTTTTGATTATACTCCCTGATTTGCTGTTCCTGATTTTTGGGGATCGTCTAATAAATCAGTTTTTTTTTCTTTTCGTTTTTCTTTTTCAATGTTTTTTTTTTCTTTCTTTTTTCTTTTTTTTCCTTTTGTTTTTTTTCCCCTTTCTTTTCTTTTCTTTTCATTCTACACCCTTTTTTATATTTGATTCATTCATTAAATGCATATGATGTATTTTTTTTTATTTGTTACCAAAATTGTTGTGTTTAAATGCATTGTTGTTGTAATGCTACTATTTCAAATATTTACGAAAATGTAGTTTATTGTTGTTTCTGCATCTATGTAATTAGATTTATTTAGTTGTCCTCCTTTATGAACGATCAAATCAACAAAACCTAAACTTTGTAAATGTTGTGCAGGCTGTAGGCCTACTAAGCCATAGACCAAAGATTAGCCATTTCCAATGTAAGGTACATATTATTATGATTTCTTTTAGGCTTAGGCCTACAAATTTAATTAAAAATTAATGTAAACATTAGTGCAAGAGTAGGCCTACATCAATTGTTAACTAGTCTAGGCCTATACAAATCCACACTTATATACAACTTGATATAAGCAATCAAATGTTGTTTGGTAGGCCCTACCTAACTTATACCGTCATAGGCCTAGGCATATTATAATGGTTTCTTACAAAAAAGTTGGCCTCAATGATTGTAAAATTATCAATAGCCTATAGGCTCACTATAAGACAACAGTGCTAATTGTCAATAAATCAAATGCAATTTATCTTATTTTCAGTAGGCCTATCATTTGCATAGGCTAAAACTAAAGTAAACATACTTCTTACTCCGGCCTACTTGTGTTGATGGTTTTTGGAAACCGCTGCTTGGTGGTATCCGTATAGAGATACCATAACTTTATTTCTATTTCAGTACTTTTCAGGTTGCAGGAAACTCCTGTTCATACTACAAACCATTGATTAAAGAAGGCTATAGCCTTCTTTAAACAATGTACAAACTTACATCTAGTAGCATGGCCACTTTGGCATACTTGAAAAAAAATTGGGCAATACTCCCTCAAGGTGGGCATATGCTATGTAAATCAGGTTGTTCGTAGTACGAGTAGGCCCACCTTCAGACCAGTTCTCAATGCTCCAGAATCGAGTAAATTGTTGCCCTATCACCGATGAAAGTGACGTGACAAGCAGGCGGTGATACAGAGCTGCGAGTCGTGGTTAGACCATAGTTACTATTATAAGTCCATGGTTAGACGACTATAATGTTTAGGCCTAGTCCTGTAAGCCCTTAGCAGTACGTAGAACTTTTAGGTAGGCATTGACTCTTTAATCGAGCAATTTATTTTGTTGTTGATAAGATATTACAATTCATAAAAAAACATGCATCAACAAAACTGAAAAAAACTATTCAAGGTGCAGTCTAGTTTTTATAACCGAGGCCTACTTAAAGTTACCATTTACATCACCCATAGATATATATCACATTAATAAAGTATGGCTTTACATTATATTTCAGAAGTGACATACCCCACCGCAAAACTTTAAACCGGTCTGTTGGAATAATAAATAGTTTGGCAATAATCTCTGTTGATCAGATTTTCATGTAATTATGCAATTTCCTATCATTATTCAGAGAGGAAAAAATAAAAAAGTAAGGAATATAGGAATAGTATAGGAAACAGATCATAAAATTATCTGTTGACCTGAATTCATAGTGAACATGGCAGGCATAGGCCTAGCGACAAACTTACAGACTCAGGACGCTTTGGGCCTAAGGATAATTCCAAAGAGAGCACAGACCATAAGAATAATTTAGAAAATCTTATGTTCTGCCATAAGAATAATTTCTAACATAACTTTTAACAATTCTTAAGGTGCGTTTACTGTTCGGCGTTGCATCGCAAAGTGAAGGCGCGTTGACCAATCAGCGTGCGTTTTCAAGCGAACTCGCGAAGCCGCGAGGCCTCGGAAGAAACAAAAACTAAGTTGATGAAAGCGTCCTAAAATTAATCTGTGAATAAACAAGTGTTGCTGACTCGCGGCGTGTAAACACTCGGCTAGCAAACTTTGCCCCTTCGTTTCGCGAGCAACGCCAAACAGTAGGCCTAAACGCACCTTTACGGTCTGCCGTAAGAATAATTTTTAACAATTCTTACGTTCTGCCGTAAGAATATACACAGCGATTTATATTACTAGCGTTCAACGCAAGGTGGGATGCGGGATTTAAGGTAGTGTAGGGTAGGCCCTAGGCTCTGTCCCACAATGTAACATAGGGCACTGTGTAATCTATGTCTAATCCGAAGCCATTTGCTTGAAGGCTGGATAGGCCTGGCCCTATTCATCAACCGTTGAATATCAATTGACATTTACTAGTGTAGGGTAGGCCCTAGGCTCTATCCTAAAATGTGACATAGGGCCTGCACATAAAAGTGTAGGCCTAGGACCAGGGCCAAATTAAGATGCGGAATCTAAAAAATGTGGTTACTGGTTAGGGTAGGGCCTAGGTCTAGCTAGACTTAGGCCTACTAGACTCTAGGCCTAGGGGCTACTAACTTTGCCAAGAAGAACCACTTTATCTGTTGTTAAACATTTGGTGTTGATACAAGGATCGACCCATCCACTTGTAAAGAAGTTGTGAGCTTCCAAAGATTTGTATGCCTTCATTTGGTCCTTTGAAACACTGTTTGTTGATAACTCCAAGTAGTTGACGATGTCAACGTACGTTACACTCGGCAAAAAGGAAACTTCCCGAGAATAATCGCTCTCGCAGAGGTCGTTGGGGTCAACGCCATTACATAGAACAATTTTACTTTCGTATCTCGCCAAGTCTTGACCAACTTATTTCTTTTTGTAGTCGGCAAATATCACTTTTGATGAAGGTTTTGCCATGGTTAGATGCGCCCGGTACGCCCACCAGTCACCGGCTGTATCGCAAAGATGGCCGCCGCTGACTAGTCACGTGATAGTTGTGACGTACGTGCAACCTATGAATAGAGTCTAGTTTAGTTAGTTCTTGCTCTTCTTTACTTCTTTTGTTGGGTGTTGCCAAGGTCTTTAGAGACCTACAGAGCAGCGGTGTTTCTCAAACACTCACACCCTGTGATGGACCGTAAGCCTTCACTAAATTATTGTAGTTTAGTTTGCACTTTTACTGTTCTTTCTTCCGCTATCTTTGTCCGGTGTTCACCCACTTGGGCACCGTGTGTTTCTTCAAAACCACCAACACCGTGTGGCTGGCACTAGGCGACCACTGAAGTTTAGGTTATTACGTATTTATTTGTTGTTAAAGGTTTCTAGAAATGCTGCAATTGACGTCCTGAGGTAGGTACCAATTTGAATGAAACTTGATCTAAGTAATTCATCTCGGTGGATCATATGTCACGTCCGAATGTGGTTACCAACAGTCCCAGTTCTACTTATCAATATTTAATTGTGTCATTCATATGTGTGTGTTTGATATTTATGTACTTGTTTTGGTACTTATAAGACCGGTACTATGCCTATATTTGCATAAATAAACAACAGGCTCAGGTCCCCCCCCCACCCCGGTTAACCAAGTTCTAACGTATTTTATTTAAGCCTCCACCACTTCTAGAGTTTTAGATGGGGAAGTTACGCGCATGTGGATTGCTTTGCTCTCCATTAAAAGGTTTGGTTACTTTAACTAGTATAGAGATCCTAACCACACTAAGCTTCTTGAAGAGGACTCACTAAAGGGTTCAAATTATGCGCTAACATAACATATCTTGTAGACGTTTTCTCCGCCCTGACACAGAGCCAGGTTTTTATAAATGCACTTTATTTAGCTTGGTGGTTTTTTCCGCCCTGACACATAGCCAGGTTTTAGTAAATGCACTTTAATTCGCTGGGTGGTTATCTCCGCCCTCACACAAAACCAGGTTTTAGTAAATGCACATTATTTAGCTGGGTGATTATCTCTGCCCTGACACATAGCCAGGTTTTAGTAAATGCACTTTATTTAGCTGGGTGGTTATCTCCGCCCTGACACATAGCCAGGTTTTTGAAAAATGCACTTTATTTAGCTGGGTGGTTATTAGGGTGGGCCGAAAAACAACATTTTTTTTTAAAAGTCGTAATACCGCGGAAAAGTTGCGATTTGTGGAGACTAAAAAAATAAAAAAATAAATTTTAAAATCGGTTCATATCTTCCGGTCGCGCATGTGCTCTAAAGTTTTCCAAAATTTTGAAAAATTCACATTTTTACGATAATTTTTAATATTTTTAACATAGAAGAATATTTAAAATATGAAGAATTCGAGCTTTTACATTCGGGACGATTCCACCACCGACACCGGTTAACGATATTTTCGTCGAGCAAGGAGGCCACGCGGCTACGCGGGAGGATGCGAGCCTCCGTGTAAGTGTCCCTTGGCCAAATGGATGTTCTGTGTGGACTCTTGTATTTGTTGAATAATGGTCGTTTATTTCTTTTACATTTCAGACCGTCGTAGACATGGGATGGGAATTCTTGGCATTGTCACCGCTGCCGGTGCCCTCCGCGGGGCCACCGGAGACCGAAACACCACCACCGATCCTTGTAAGTGTCCCTTGGCCAAATGGATGTTCTGTGTGGACTCTTGAATTTGTTGAATGATAGTCATTTCTTTCTTTTACATTTCAGGCCGTCGAAAATGTCGGCTTCGAGGAGGTCGTGGAACCGCCGCCGGTGGCTGCGGCGGAGGAGGACGCTGAACTATCCGTAAGTGTCCCCCGGTCGTCGGGATGTTCCTTGTGGGATTTTGTTATTGTTTGATAATAAAAAAATGTATCTTCTTTATTGCAGTCAGAGCACAGCGAGTCGACGGACTGCGAGACTATCACACCATTCACACGTGCGCGCGGTGCCAAGCGCGTGTCAACGACCTCTCCAAGCACCTCAAAATGCAACACGGTTTGAGCTCCGCCCCGGCGTCGAGGAGGGTGCGTCGCCACAAGGCGCGACGCACGGCCCTCCTCCCGCTGCCGGCCCGACCCGGACCGGGTCCAAATGGCGAGGACCTGTCGGTGAGTTTCCGCTTGTATTCGATTAGATTCGAACACTGAACAACCATAAAAACGGCTTATAATTGGATCAAATTTCAGCGCGTGCCCGAATTGTCCTCCATTTTGTTGACATCAGTTCACTTTCTATTTCTAGTCCGGGGAGGAGGGCATAGAGAGTGTGATGGCGAGGCAGACGAAGACAATTCCGCGACACATGTGCGAGGTTTGCGGGGGCAAGTACACCAACATATGCAGACACGTGACAAGAAAACACCCGAAAATCAGCCTGGCACGGCGGGCCAGGAGGCTGAAACGGTGGGCCGTTCGGCGCGTCGAAGACTGTACGCGCGTTCCGGAGGTACGTACAGAACCCGTCGTATTGCTCGAAATGTCAACCCCACCATAACGTTTGCAATTAGCGATTGTTGATTGATAATGCAACCTGAACATCGTGACAATTCAATATTATGTTCGATGTAAATTTACACCTCTATACCCTATCACTCTCCTGACGATTCCGACGGATGACCTCTGACGTACATGTTTACCGTATTAACCGAGCCCCGGCACATTTGCACGCACGTTAGTGCTTTGAAAATTCAATCAAAACGTGTAAAGTTACGTACGAGTGTTTGCCCTGGAAGGCTAACGTTTGTATTGTACAACGCTTGAGTGCTGGTTGTGGGTGAGGTAAAGCCTAGCCTAGCCCGAGTCCAAGTGTGAAGGCCCTAAACTCCGTCTCCGAGTCGAATTCCAGGTAAACGCCGCCGAGATGGATGTCCAGGTAAACGCCCAAATAGAAGGTAGTTGTAAGGTGTGTTTTTGAAAGTGTCTTTGTTATAAATTGTTATTTAATAAGTATTGAATATAGGCCCAAAACTGGTTATGTAATGGGCCATCTGTGAACTGGATACATCAGACCTTGTGTTAGGCCCTAGGCCGTCACCGAACGTAGGTTTTGCACGTTGTTGGTTTTAAACAGGTGGCATTGTGTTTTGCCGAGCTACCCACGTGTTTTTCCCATTTTCCAACGCCACCTCGCCCATCCATTTCGGACGGTAACTCTGGACGGTGCGACTTGAACGTTCAAACAGTTTAGATAGGCTCCAAATGCATTTAAAAATCGTTAACGATGCATCAAACACGACAAGGCCATGACCCAGTGTGACACGCGGTCACAAAATTGGTGTTTCGAATCGAGGTCGATACTTTTGGTTCGGCTAGTAGCTACTGTGCCCGTGTGACCGTGGGCTTTCGCGACAATTCTCCGCGACACAACGGGTCTTCCTCTGGGACTTCCTGCCAGCGTGGCCGCTCGGCGACCCGTGGTGGATTTCACCCGCGAGTATTTCCTCGTGTGGCCCCCGGGCTCCTCAGACGTGGGAAACACTTTCGGCCCCGATAGTAGTACCTTTCCACGTGTCTCCGTGCGGTTACACGGCGAGGTATTTCAGACCTCGTGTGACCGAGTCGTTACAATAATCTCGATGCCATAATCGGAGTTACGATAACGTTTCGAATACGTTTCGGGTGTGGAGCGTTGGCCAGTCCTAGTCTCGGGCGGACACGCCGATTTCGATGTCCCCACCTCAGAAACCCGACGACGTACGACCGTTTTTGTAAGTTCGGAAATTTTTCAAGGCCCCCGGTCAGTGTATCAAAAATTGGCTCGTTTTCAAAGTCCACGTCGCCCTGAGGCTACTCTCTCCCCGGAACCGGACGGTGTCGACGGAGACCCTCGGTCGCCCCTAGGCTACCGCCATCCTCGAAAATCATTTACACTCTTCGTTTACGCTTCTGCTATTATTAATATATTCCCATTCGTTTAACGTCTATCCTATTCGGTTGAAAAACCGATTTACAAAGGAGGACAACAAATTCTATGTGAACGATCGACTACGTCCTGATTTGGAGGGATATGTGCGCCCTAGTGGTAGGTAGCCGCTAGTCTTCATTGACAGTGAATAAATTTACGTTTTGCGATGGCAGTTGGAGACTCTGGGTAGACGACTCGACACAAACGTTTCACTCGGTTACAAACTTGACACCAAAGTCGATGTAGCACGGGCGTTCCACGAAGATACGTCCGACCGGAGAAGCCACTCCAACCCAGAGTAGCAGCCATGTCAGCTGC